>VYZP01059412.1:19837-86949 GCA_013400635.1 Hypocryptadius cinnamomeus
CAGCACTGCACAGCCCAGCACAGCACTGCACAGCCCAGCCCAGCCCAGCACTGCACAGCCTGGCACAGCACAGCACAGCACAGCCTGGCACAGCACGGCAGAGCACAGCCTGGCACGGCACAGCACAGCCTGGCACGGCACAGCCTGTGTCTGGGGGTACCAGTGCCTGCCCACACACCCCAGGGACTGCAGCAGAGGGTGGCTCTGTGTGCCTCAGGGCACAGCTGGGGCACTGCCATGGCCCGTGCCAGGCAGGACAAGGGGCAGCAGAGCTGTGGGTGGCGCTGGCAGTGCCTGTACCTCACACAGCCCTGCACGGCCTGGTCCCCCAGCAGTGTGATTCCTCCCCACACTGCCACTGGCCCCAGGGAGCTCCCTGCCAGTCTGCAGATCAAAACCACCCCCTGCCTGCATCCCACATCCAACGCCAAAGGCATTCACACCCCAGAGCAGGTCTCTGTGAGCCTTTTATTAATACTGTACGTTCCTTTGGTGCCCAAAATGACTCCGTTTCTAGCTTACTGTCTTACAGCTGGCTTATTATTAATGGCCCAGTAAAACAATATACAGCCTGTTGTATCTTAATTCAGTAGTCGGTAATGACCAACTTAGAGAAATTATTTTAGACCTATGGGTTTTCTAAGGCCTTTTGAAGGTAATGGCAGTAAAATATGCATATATTAATGTTACTTTCAGAAGGCAGAATATAGTGGCAGTATGAGCAATAATGCAGCACTGCATAATAAAAATTGAAAATTCTTTTCCCTAAGTGTAAATATAAAATACCTCTGGGGGACATATCTAAAGGAAGAGTGTTTCAATAACACATAGTTAAACTCAAAATTATATTTTTCAAAGCTATCCAAGTATAGTCTAATAAATAAACCATAAAATAAAACAACATTTTACAAGGAAGACTCATACTGTATTTCAAGCTTTTTGCCACTCTTAAAATCATTATTTAATACAGACAGTTTTAGTCACAAAATTTCAAGAGTTTATTCAATATCTTTTATGTGCTTTACAAGGTTATTAGAGAATTTATTTTCTCTTTCCCTTACAGATTGGAAGGTGGGCAGTGATATATGAGCTTTCACATTTTATTTATTCACCAAACTGTTCCAGATGTGATCCCATCATTTATCCACTGACACATCAAACCTGCTGCGTGACCTTTACAGTGACCTCTTTACAACATTTGCTTTCATGCTCTAAAAGTTATAGCAGCTTAACAGTGCTTGCTTCAGTGGGAAGACAAGAGAACTGATATTTTGGAAGGGGGGGGGGGTGAGCTGTAATTTAAAAAAAATAAAAATTTAATTACTCTCCTACAATATGAAAACTAAGTCCAGGTGGTGAACTAGCCAGCAGAGTTATATTTCCAGAAATGTTTCAATCATATTTCACTGCAAACAGTATTTCACTCCATGGATTTGGAATGTACTGGATTTGTACAGGCTAAATTTAGCAGGCACTGTCTTTCTCCCCTTCTTGTGATTTGTCACAGCAACAGACATTCTTGGGGTGATACACCTTTCCTTATTATATATCAGCAAATACAATGAGAGTCCATCTGTAGTTTTCCTTCTTAAAGGGAAAAGTTGCTTATAGTGCATCCAAAATTTCCATTACTTAAAAAATATCTATATCACTGCATCCTTAGCATTATGCAAAAAAACCCAAAAAACAAAAACCACAATTTTGGCATCATATTATAGGGAGTCAGTGAGTAGACAAAATTATTCCAGGTACAGATCATTCATTCCAGGCAGTTCCCAAATCCCAGGCCTGGCCAGCTGGGACTTTCCAAGTGTGGTGAACTTTTCCTTAGTACTTTTTTTGTTTTATGTACTTCCACAATTGGGCTGATACCAGCAGCAGACAGGCCTCCATTGTGGTTCACACAATATTTATGGCTCAAGAGGTAGCAGAGGATCTCAAGAAGCAAATGCACACACACACAGAGGCAGATGTACCCACACACAGTCTGAATCCAGGAGAGCTATAGCCAAGGGATGAAGCTGTGATAGCATGAAAAAGATGCTGCAAGCCTTCCAACTAAAAACTCCCCACACTTCAATTTCACTTAAAAGAATTCCCACTGACTTCAAGAGAAGTATCCAAGTAATGTGCAAGCAAGAAACAAGTAAAACCAGGGGAAGGCTGTATCTGGAATTCATGGATAGCCTCTTGGTTTCCATGTCATCAACTGTTTGCTCTACCCATACCCACTTCAACAATGTCTGGATTTTTGAATTCCTATGAAAGCAAAACCTGAAATGTGAGGTGCCCAAGAACCCCACAATCTTTTTACTGGTCCTTGTCTCCCCTCTCTCCTGATCTCAACAATGATCACAAGGGCCATGTACCACGGCAGTGCAGACATCTGGCCAGTCAAGGTACCAAGTGACCTGAGCCCACAATGCAGAATCTGGCTGTAAAAAACCAGAGGAGCAGAGTAACCACAGAAAACCCTCCCAGAGCTACACACAGACACCTGTGGTTAATCCAAAGACAGGCTTCTCTTTCAGTGACTTTTAGCATAGACTCGAAAACTGAGCAGAAGCTGAGCCTGTAAGATTTATGCTTGAAGTAAGAAATCAGATTCACTCCTGCAACATTTCCCCCACCTCAGCAACACAATATTCTGAAGCTGGGTTTTCCTTTTTTATGTTCGGTTGTTCGGGGCAGGGGATTTGGCTTGATTTTTGGTTTTGGTTTGGTTTGGGGGTTCTTTGTTTTTTGGGATTTTTTTGTAGAAATAACAGGGTTTCTAAGTAAGTTTTTAAACAGCCTTGGTTTTGTAACATTAGTTCATCAATAATGGAAAAATGACATCAAAGAAATACACCTGTTTCTTTAGGTGTAAATCAAACCACAAAGCAAAGATGGTAGAGAAACAATGCATTGACCTCATGTGCTGTGAAAATAGGTGAATGGTACAAACAGTAAATCTGAAGATGCCAGCAGGAGAATATTCCAAAGCTCTCTGGAAGTACTGCTTCCAGGTTAAGTGATCATAGAACAATTACAGCAACACACCACCACTGAGTGATTAATTCTCAGAAAAGAAAAGAAGGTGCAGTACTGTTTTGATCATTTCTCTGGTTCACAGACTTACATTTCAGCTGGAGTCCTACTTTAAATAAACAGAGCTGAGATTTGAAACTTTTAAAAT
Organism: Hypocryptadius cinnamomeus; assembly: GCA_013400635.1. Taxonomy (NCBI): domain Eukaryota; kingdom Metazoa; phylum Chordata; class Aves; order Passeriformes; family Zosteropidae; genus Hypocryptadius; species Hypocryptadius cinnamomeus. The sequence goes on from VYZP01059412.1 coordinate 23,016, forward strand.
AACACTCAGAAATAAAATTCAAGTGAGCTCCCCTGCTCGCTTCCTATCACTTATCCCTGCTGGCAAAGGAAATGCAACTGTTGGCTTTTGAAAGCCACAAATTTGCAAGGGTCTGGGGCATGAGCTGGCAAGAGGCTCAGACTCCTTGATGTTTGTAATTGAAAAGGACATGAAGTAATGAAGTAATTTCCCTGTCCCTATTCTCCATGTTTATCAGAGGCCTGTCTGCAGTGGAGGAAGGGTGACAGAGTAATCTGAGCCTCCACAGAAAACCTGCTTTTTCTCCAAAGTTATTTAGATTTCCATGAGCGCTGGCAGAATTTTGGAAGGAGTCCAGGCGAATGAAGGAATTTGGCTGCTCTGAAAATATCATACAGGAACTTTAAAAATTGAACTGATTTATGCCCTGTAATGTTTTCAATACTGAATAAATTAAGTTTGAGTTCCTAGCCTGGATTTTAAGAAGAAACTTTATATGTTATGAGCCATGAAAGAACTAGAGGAAAAAATATTTTGTTGTATGATAATTCCACCTCTCCCATAAGAAGTGCTAGACTTTGCATATATAATGTGTTCAGAGGAATAATATGGAAAATGCATTACTTTGTAACATCAAAGGATGTTCCAGAATACCTTGAGGTCCTGACAGCTATTTGGAGTTTGCTAATATCACACAGCACTGTGAAATGTATTAGGAATAGAAAGTTTGTAAGTTCTGCTCACCACTGACTGACTGTAGAGCTGGGCTTGGGAAGAGTGTAGGCTTCTGAAGTGCAGCATCTAGAAAGTGTAACCTAATTGAGGGGGAAAATTATCTCCTGCAGAGGACTGCTGGGAGCCACCTTTAGTCTTTCATGTGCAGATGGCAGTGCCTGGGCACAGCCCCCTGTGGACATGCCTGTGTCAAACACTCCAAGCAGAGATGTCCACGGCACAGTCCCGGGAAGTTCTGCAGTGTCAGTAAACAGCCCTGTGCTTTCTGAGGCTTTATGATAAACTGTGAGGTTTTCAAAGGAACCACAATTTGCACATCTAACAAATATAAATATGTTTATCCATGGTGCCTTGTCCTCTCACAGAGGGAGATACAGCTGTAAATAGCTAAATATATTTTCCTCTTTTAATCAGCCATGGACACAACCTCAGCTGGGGATCTGAAGGTTGAGTCACAGTTGGTCCCTGATTTGATTAATAACCAGTCTCCTCCGAGGTTTGAGCCTTGTTTCTGGTTCAGAGGTCAGCACATACAAAAGGCCATCACCAGTGAGCCATCCTCCTCTGTGCTAACAAACACCCACTGCAGCCCCTGACACAGCTGCACACCCGAGAGCTGCAGAACAGGCAGCTTGGGGCGCAAGCTGGTCCCCAGCTTCCAGCCCTGAGGAGGAGCATCAGGAGGCTGAGATGAGGAAGCTGCCTTCAGAAGTGTGAAAACAGAAGCTTAGGAGGAGATTGCTTTCATCTGGAGCCTGAAAGAAAAATTGTGAAGTTAGCAGAAACTAAGGGAGACACCAGAGAAGTGAAATTATAAAATTAAAGCAGTGCTGGCTGTCAAACTCCCCTTCAGAAAAATAGAAGAGTGAAGCAAGTGAGGAGCCATTCACCAGGCAACCAGGAAAGAAAAAAAGCTATTCATCAGCCACCTCTTTCAGCAGCAGATGTGTACCTTCAGCATGCAGATATGTGGAGTTGTCACTGACATTCCCTACAGAGTGGAAGGGAGCAGAATCTATTGTCCATAAATGATGTTACACACCACCATTCTTCTGTCCCTGCACTTCGAGTCATCTTTGAACAAAAGAGCTCTAAATTTTCTGGTTGCAATCTTCAGTCCATGATTGCTTGTAACCGCTGTCATCACCTGGCACATTTTTGTGTGCAACCATCCAACTCCGTGCCTTTCCACATGCAAATGAGACAACTATTATACCAAAGATTTGGTACAAATGATTGTGCATGGACAGATTAAATATTTCTTAAAAAAAAATTAAATTAAATTTAAAAAAAGGAAACAAAACCAAGAGTCCTCTTCCAGGACAGATGTTTCTCTTTTTCTATACTGTGTGGCACTCACAGTGTTTAAAATATATATTGTCACACAGTTCTTTGAATCAAGGCAACAATCCCTCTCATCTTGCTTTTTGTGATATTAATGGTTTCATGCCTTTTTTACCTGTTGGGACAGGCAACAACCCCAGCCTTTCAGCAAGCCATCACACTAAGCATATACCTTTCTCTTTTCCCAAAGTGAAGAATGTCTCTCCCCACCACACGTCCATAATCCAGGCATGCCTGAAGCATGAACCACAACTAACCCTGGACAAAACCCCCACCCTTCATACCTGTGAAAATGGAACAGTGATAAAATCCAAAGCTGTCCTTAGTTCTGTGGAGAAACCTAGAAATTTAACCTATTGGGAATGGGTGTTTTCACAGACACTCCCAGCGGAGTGGAGAGAGCAACAGATTTACAGTGTAATTAAAATTGTATTTTTCTATTTTATTTTCCACTACATGGCTTCTTTTCTTCCTCTGCTGTACTATTCTGTGGGCCTTAAAGAAGTGTCTCTGTATCTTAGTACACCGAGGTCTTGGGATATTACTTGAAAACAGTACACCAAGAGGAAATTGTGCAATCAATTCCATGAGAATGCCTCCCTCAGCAATAAACACTGCCTGTGCCAAACAAATGGGTGATGTGCGTCATAAATTTCCTTTTCCTGTCAGAGCAGCCACAAGAAATGGATGAAGTTATGTACATTTGTATAAAAATGAAACTGTGTTATTTGCTGTAGCGCACTGCGGACAGGACACTGGGAGCTGCACCGTGCCTGCCCGGGCTCCCAGCGCCACACAGCCCATGGCACAGCTCCTCACACACAAAGGAAAGCACACAGTGCTTCTCAAAGTCTCACTGGGCCACTTCCAGCCCAACTGTTCACAAACAATGAAGGAATGCCTGATTTTTTCGTGTTCAACTCAAGCCCCTGTCAGAGACCACTTGTTAAAGAAGAGGTGTTCACCACTTGCTGCAGATCAGACCTGGGCACACAGTCTTGGCTGAATAGCCCAAGCTTGCCAGTCCAAAACCACTGCCTGCAGAACTGTAAAGTCAAGATCTTTTTTCCCTTTTTTCTAGGTAGTATTTTTCCCACTGACTGAGTCTACAGAGTGAGAAACTTGCCATGCATTTACATCCCAGCAACCTCACCCACCACCCTCATGCAAATTCATCGCCTCATCTGGCACAGGTACACACAGGACACCAATTTAATGCAACCCAGAAACCTCACTCCAAGTGAGGGATTCAGCAGCAACATAATTTTGGATTACTTTATTTATTTTAGTATTTTTATTGTCCCCCATTCCAGTGATATTCCCAAGTGCAGAAGTGTCCCACACTGCATCAAGAGCCTCTGACCCTGAGCCCCTCAGGGGCTGGGCATTGACACCAGCCACATGCCCTCACTCAGACTGCTCTGCCCAGGACACACACTGACACTAACCAGGATCAATTCTGCCTCTCCATCACCTCTGCTCACATTCCTCCTCAGCTCTTCCTTACCAGCCACTTCTATAAGATTCCTGGGTCAGCTGGAGGAGAGAGCTGTAAACACGGATACATTAGAAATACAATTCAAGCAGCTGCTATTTGTGTTTTATTTTTACACTACTTTATTTTTTCCCCTCAGACTCTATAATATTATTCTTTCTCCTGGGTCAAACAACATCTGTTGTATAAAAAGTAAAGTCATTTGGATTATCAAGTTTGCATCTTTCCATTTATATTTTACTCTAGTTGCCTCACTAGGAATTGTCCTCCGCTGCCCTCTGATATTTCACGAACAAACGGGTCCATAGGAAGATCTTGGCATGACTTTAGCATCCATAAGCACTCCACAGGCCTTAATACGATAAACTACAACTGCTCCACAGCAGGATTTACATGTCCATACTGCCCTGAGAAGCAGGGAGCAGAGCAGCAAGGGGTGCAGCCCCCTCTTCCCAGCTTTGCTGCCTGCTCCATAGGTGCAAGGGGCTGCACTAAGAACCTCCTGTATTGCTGCTTGCTCTGCCCACAAAAAAGTCACCAGTGACTGCCTTTAACAGTCTGTGCAGGCATGACTACAATCTGTCAAAAAACATCTAGAGCAAAATGTCAGCAATGGCAACCTGGCTCGAGTCTCTAAGGTTTGAGGTCACCTACACTAGCTGGGCATCTGGCCCTGGGCTGGCTGCAGGTCCCACCAAGCAAGGGCATTCTGTCCTGTAAGGGCTCACAAACAGTGAACCAAACCAACCCTGAAAGTGAAAATCAAGTTCCTACATCCAAAGCTGATTTAGTCCTGCAAGAGTAAAGCTATTCAAACTCATGGAGGGCTTTGCAGCTCTGGCTCTGGCTCCTGTGCCTGAGGACCACTGGCAGCACTCAGTGCCTTTGTTTCACTCTTCTACTTCCCAAAGAATAGAGCTAGAGAAAAAGAAAATTAAAGGAAAAATCCCAACTCTTTGGAGACACAAGATTAAATCAATGTTATTGATTTGATCTCAGCTGGCATTTCATACACTGAAATGCCAAACTCTCCCCCTCCAAGTCAAGAGTTAGGGCAAGCAGGACAAAGATGACAGTGGTTGGCCAGATGTGATCCTCACAAGCAAAGTCCTCACAAGCAAAGTCATCATTCTCATGTTTGATTAGTGCTGAGAAGAGTTTGTTCAGCCATCAGAGGACAGATCCACACAGGAGCCAATGAAGAAAGGACTCTCTTGTCTGGAAGGGCAGGGAGGGACCTTGGGAAGCCAAAAAAAAAAAACTCTGATGAGGCCACATCATTTTTCCAGTGGCTCATACCTGACCTTTAGTGCTTACTTTCCTCTTCTGTTGCTACCTCTGTTTTCTAGCAAGAGTGAGGACCAGAGCTGTAACAGTTTCCATCACATCTTTCATGAAAAAAAGCTTGACTTTTCCATAAGGCTTTGCTCTAAGAAAATGACAATTTACAAACATGAAAATCTTTGCTGGTACTTCCTAATGTTAATGGGGGAAAAAGGCTATCTCCAAATGTTTGCATTTGTTCTTTGAGGTAAGTCAGTATGTTCCCTCTAATTCTTCTAAATTGCTAGGACAGGATGGATTTCCACAGCAGACCTTCTTCCCCGGAAGACAGTACAAAGAGCCCACAATGTGAACTACCATGTGCAGAACTGATTTTCACTCTGGTCTGAACCTTTAGTATATTTCTGAACAGCAGCAAAACCTTTACAGCTGACCATGCCAGCATTAATTCTGACATCACAGGGCTAGCCACAGGAACATTCCCCCAGCTTTCTGCTAAGGAGGGAATCCCAGAGGAGCACAAGAACAACTCTACATGCCCTCCTCCTCCCAGACACAGCTCAGGTAGGAACATGAAGCAGTCTAAGTTCACTTCCAGAGGCAACATTGAAGGACACTTTCCTGCTCCTCACAACCAGATTCCCTTTGGGAGGCCAAGCCAGGTGTGTCCCCTGGGTGAGGGGGCAGCCTGCCTGCCATCCCACTGCAGCACAGGAGGCTCAGGAGGGAGGCTGGAGACAGCTGCACCACCTCTCATGCTCAAAGGTTGTTGTCAAACCCACTGAGGGGCTTACAGCCAGGCAGGTAAAGTCTTACAGTCCTTCAATCAACACACAAAGACTAGATATTTACAGAAATGAAATCTTCCCAACACCATCTCTTTCAAGCAGATTTTCTTGTTGAACCTTGACAGGGAACAGGCACTTTTGCTGCAGCAGTAAAAACCTGTGCTGTGCACTTGCCCCTTTCTCTGATGTTGGCTTCAGCCCACAGCAAGGCAAGAACCTCCAGACCCTGTTGTGTCCAAAGTCTCCCTCTGCCAAGGCACCCAAGAAATCAAGGGGGATGTTTTGGAGGGAGAGTGTGGACTTGCATCTATAGCCTAGAATTCCAGTGCTCTTTGTCTAGAAAAAACTGCTAGGAGTTGCAAAAGAGTGAGATTTTGTGCAATGGTTTGAATAGCTGATGGTTCCAGTCCAGTCAAAAAGCCCCACAAGAAGGGCCTGACTTTGCAGCCCGAAGTATTTCAGTTCCCAAGGGGCATGGGGGCATGGAGAATCGTGACACAGTTTTTATGGTTAACTGAATATTTCTGTTCAATCTCTGAAGGGCTTGGGGTTTGTTTGAATTGTGAATGATGGCTCCTATCCCAGCTCTGTGTGTGACATACTCCTCCAGTGACAGAGTTCACACACTGAGCCTCAGTCAAGAATCCACACATACCCTGAAAGTTGCTGGCACCCACAGCGTATAATTAAGATCATATGAGACTCAGCATTTCTATCCCTTGCCCAGCTACAACCAAGAAAAGGGTCAAACAAATCTCTTTGCCCTTAAGAACTGGAAGGTAAATCCTATAATTTGACTTTTCCTTACATGCCTTCATTTCTAGCTGTAATTTCTATTTAAATGTTTATTTACACTCTCCACAACCACCATTGTCATGGCACATTATAGCATCTTCATTTCCTGCAAGTTAGCAAGTATTTAAAAACAAAAAACAGCTAAAAGAGTTTAAAAAAACAAGCTCCCAGTCAAAATCTTTCTGGGATGAATAGTTCTATGAGCAGGGAAGTTACATGAGCAGCACAATGTGGATCCTCACCTCAGTGGTGCCAAAGATTATTTTGGCAAGTTACTCTACAGACCTGAACATAAAGGGATAAAAGGTTGGTTTGGCAAGTTCAAAGAGTAAGGATAATTACACAGATTTTACAGCAATAACCAGTCCTGCTTCAGGGCATTTAAAAAGCAAGAATAATAGATTTTCCTTTTCTTATTAGAGGCCTATTTTATCATTTTGTGCATCAGTCTGTTGATTGATGTACGAATCAATGAAGAAGAAAAAAGCACTATTTTTGAGAAATACTAATTGCTGTCATTTAGGGTGTTGTCAGGATTGTGACTTATAACTTCCAGCTTAATGTACATACAAGCCTAAAATGCTTAGCCTTCCTTCAGTGGTCAGGGCTGGTTAAGAGCGGGGCAGAAGAAATGAGCCTTTTGACAGTTTGACAAGTGCATTTCTTACCTGGCACAGCTGTGTTGTATGGACTGGCCCTGGGCATTGATTGACATGCTTACCATAATCCAAGAGAAAGCAAAATAAGATTGCCTCTTGTATGGCTCAAATGAAATCAGCTGTCTTCTATAGCTGGGTAAATTCAGAGCAACTTGCTGAACTTGGTCTGAATATATACCAGAGGGAAAAAAAGGAGGATTTCAGTACTGAAATTTTATTATTTGAAACAGCCATCACATTGTGAACTCCTTTGAGTGGAGGAAGGAAAGCCAGATCTGAGAGTTTCAATGGTCAGTTTGTGTAATATTCCATGCCCTGCCTTCAGTTTGCTGAGCTTTTCCTCTTCTACAGCAACAACTTTGATTTCTTTTCATACAAATCTATGTGGAAAAAAGTATTATTCATCCTGCTGCCCAGCCTATAAGTAACAGCCCCTTTACTGGAGATGTGGCTTCTTCAGGACCCAGAAGCAAGTTGGCTGAATAGCCTCTCTTCCCAGGCAGGGGTGGAGGAGAAACAATGTATTAGAGAACAATAAATCAACCCCCGGCTGGGGAGAGGAGAGAAAGAAGGAAGAAAAGAGGAAAACCAAAAAGAAAAGAAGAAATGGATGAAAGAGAGCAAGAGAAAGGCAGAGAGAAATATAATATATAATATATATTATATTATATATAATAATATTATAATATTATATATGATATATAATATATAATATATATTATATATCATATATAATATATACAACATATAATTGTATAAAATATATAATTGTAGAAAAATATAATTGACTTCAAAAATCCCCTTTGTTAGATTTAAAGGGAAACCCTTTGTGCTCCTCAGATTTCCTCTTCAGATGATGAATGTATGGGGTGGGAAGAAGCCTGCAGAGGAAAACCCAGCACTTTCACCTTTGTGCACAGGTTCTGCAGGGCTGCTCTTTATTGCCTTATGCTACAACACACTGGTACAGTGACCAGCACTGCTGACAATATTCCAGGTGGGATCCAATCCCTTTGCCAGCAACAGACATATTGCTTCTTTTGGTTTTTTATCCTGTCCCTCCATTAATGCCCTTGCTCTTGCTTGCCCTTTTGCCACAGATGTGATCTAGGCAGAGAGTTCCAAGGGTTTTTCCAAAGGAAACTAACCCCCCAACACATCAAATCCCTCTCTTCATCCCTCTGCTGAATGCTCACTCTGTTAAGGCATATTCCCCAGACTGATTCCCCCCTTCAAGATTAATTACTCTACATTTCTCCAAACTGAGCTCCATTTTAACTTGTTAGCAGAGTCATTGAAGAGATTGTGGCTCTGGTGAATCTGCTTAGGCTGTGCCCAGTCATGGGGAGAGTTTACACCAAATTATCTCCTCCCTCAGCCCCCTGCAAAGCCAGAGTAGCTGCTCAGACATCAGCAGTGCACATGCACACAGGGCTCCTGAGGAGCAGGCTCGCTCTCTGCAAGGTCCAGCAAACCAGGCTGCTCTGAAACACGTGGCAGCACAGCAGGCTGGCAGCACAGCAGGCTGGTCACTGAAAATTACAGCCCCAGGGCACTGGGACTCTTGACCTTGCTGAGGGCTGCTCCCACCTAGCAGAGACATGAAAGGACTCTGGGCTGGTCGGGCTGGGAAGTCAGAAGGGGGTCTTGCTAGGATGCTTTGCTGCTGGTGGTGCCAAATCTGGGCTGCCTTAGAGACATGAGCTTGGTGGGGCACCTTTGTGCTGTCAGGATTATGCATCACAGAGATCCTGAAACAGTCCCAAGAACAGCCTTCTGCCAGCTTGAAAAGTTTTCATCTGTGCTTATTGTCTCATACCTGCCCTCGAGCTGGTTTTGATCCAACAGCCTCTATTACCTCCTCTTCCTTTACCTTTTGCCTTAGCTATTAATCTCTGATGTGGAACTTTGTGAAATGCTCTTTGAAACTCTAAGCACACTGCTGAATTCCCCTTATCTAGCCTGGCAGTAATATCTTCAAAGAACTCCAGGAGGTTAGTTAAGTATGACCTCCTCTAGCTTCAAGCTCAGCTTCCCAGCAAGCCCTTCACTCCTTTGCTAGAGATGAGAGGAAGAGGACCGGGAACTCTGGGACAAAGAGGCACATCACTGTTACAATGCCGCCAGCAGCAGACACAGCACCACTCCTGCTGCCCAGCACATTTTTAAATTACCTTGGCGACACCAGGCTCTCTGACTGCACCTTCTGTTCTGCCAGGACCCAATGCAAATCATGTCTCAAAGGCAAGCTGCCACTACCCACACAGGGGAGAACTTCCAGACGGGCATCAGGGATTTCTGCAATTAAGCTGAGGACCCAGCTGCACATTCTGCACCTTTGGGCACCGCCTCAAGTCCCTTTAATTTCTGCCCATTGTTCTCATCTTTCATGCCCTCCAACCATGGTGCCATTGCAGACTCATGTAAAGTTACAGCAAATGTTTTCACCATGAAGTTGCCCAAGCCCTAGAACAAGCCTTCCAAGGGAACTATCTCCCTCCTTGAAGACAACTGAAAATCAGACTAAGTCCTGAGCAACACTGGCTAACTTCAAAGCCAGCCCTGATTTAAGCAGAAAGGTGGACCACAGGATATATCAGAATATGGCTTTTGGGGATTTTTATCTTCCCTTTGGACCCAGGTGCTATCTTCCAGCCCTTGACTAGTAAGCCTAGGCACCCAAGCCTAATTGTAACCCTACCACTGCCCTGCCAGAACACTGGGTGGAGTTAGATATAGCTTGGAAGAGCTCCCTCCCTTCTGCATCAGCCCAAGCAGTATTTAAAGTTTATCTCTACAATGAAGTGAGTCCACAGTTGAATTTCAGCTCCACTTGAAATGTGCAGAATTTCCCCTTGCACTGTGCTTCCTGCTCCCTCAGAGCACCTTGCTGTGTTTCCATTCACACATCATCTCTTGCTGGTTTCTCATTTACATCATAATACTGGAGTTGCTGTTTACACTGAGCTGCACAAAGGTATGTTTTACATCTTACTGTGGTGTGATCATTAACATCACACTGCTGGCCCCAGGGAGTTTCATGACTGGATTCAGATCCATCTGTCCTGTGTTCCCAACAGGGGTTCCCGCTGCAGGCCTGAATATTTTGGCAGGAGACAATTCAAAATGTGCAAAACACTACATGTCAGGCAGAATATGTTACCTTAAATGATGATCTATTATATGAATGCTCTTGTTGTTTTGTATCTCTCTTTAAAGAGCAGCCTCTTCAGAAATCATGGTGCAGTCTATGCTCCATCACAATAAAAGTGCTAGGTACACCCGCAGTGAGGTAAACTCCCTTAACATTCTCAACCTATAGATAAAATCCCCTCTAAAGAATAAAAAATACATGACATACCATTCCTTATTTACAACTGATACAAGGTTACAAGATTTTGGTGTATTCCCTTTATAGGTGTGCATCTCAAAGGTGTATATATAAAGTTTCTACCACGTGTATCTGCATAGCTTGTCTGGAAACTAAAATACAGACACACATGGCAATGCTGCAGATTTCACCCACAGAGCCACGAACAGCTCTGAGCATTCATCATGGGGGGAGCCAGGTGTTTCAGAGTGCCAGCAGCCACGCTGTCCACAGGCAGTGGGATCCAGGCTGGGGGAAGGAGACATCTGCTTTGGAAGTAAATATCCACCTGGCAGCCTAGGTGAAAGCATGAGCTATAGAGAAAAATGAGATGGTGAACATGTCTTTTCCTTTTAGAAGGTCCTGTAGAGGTTCTGTCACTTAGAGGGTTGCCTTCATTGGGACACTGTCTTTTTTTTATTTCTCTTCAGTTGTATTTACACCTAGGGCTTACTGCAGCTGCCCTTGAACTCCCTCCCACCACACCTATGTACTGTTTGCCCAAGTACATTAGAAAAGATACCTCGAGATTAGATTTTAAGGAACATGTGTGGATGGAGAAAATCTGACAACTTTTTATCTTCAAGTGTGAGAACAGAATTTAGTTTACTTTCTGCCCTCTTCTCCTCAATATCCTTGAAGGGAAGCGACACTTTCATCTGCATTGGTGGGAAATGTCTCCTCAGCACTGAGGACAAAAAGTCATTCCTTACACTTGGCACAGAGTAGGCTCAAAACTACAGCCTGAAAGTGACTGGCTTCTCTGAAGAAAATATGAAAAAAAATTACTAACTGAATAATAAATATGACAGAACTTATCCTAAACAACAGCAATCTCTGTAGGCTTCTCAGAAGTTGCAAGGCACACATTTGCAAACAGAGGTGCCCTCAGGAGAGATCCACAACACAAACTGGGCCCCTAGGCTGGCTTTGGGCTGCACCCTTTCATCTGTAATACACAGCTCAGGATGACCTTTAACTAGGAAAAATAAAAAAGGGAGGTGACTGTTACTGAGTCAGAGAGAGGAGAAAGAAATAAGGTGTGAATTACGATGGGGACGAATGGAGAATATTTAGAAAATCCTAGGAGGCAGAGTATTTTGAAAAGGCTTCTGGATAGGGCAGACACACTGGCAGCACTGGGTGTGCAGAAGTAGTTGCTTTGGTGCAGGTTTGCCAGTGGGTTTCCTTAGGTTTTCTCAGGATAGATCCTTGAAGTCTGAGATTTCAAAATCTACTGACACTTAAAAAAATCTTGGTTCCTTATATATTCCCACAATGCTCCAATAACTGTGCAGCCTTGAATTTCCATAGCACTAAGTGCTAGAGTACAAGAGTCAAGGCAGGTATTGCTGGGTCCAGATCTGGCAGATTCAACCCCAGGATATGGCAGGGAAACTCCATCTCACCCTCTCTCCCCCGCTGCAAGTAACAAGCCCACAGAAATGGAGAATTGTCAGCATTTGTCCAATGCTCACAGAAGAAAAAGAATTTTAAAAAAAAGAATTTAAAATCTCCAGATCAATCTTTTTTCTTCAGTGTAGGACTACAAAGTCAATATAACCATATTGCACAGACACCCAACCTGCCTTTAAACAAGGTGTAGTACAGCCAGCAGCACAGAGATGATGGAAGCACATTATCCACCAGAGGCTGGGTAATAATCACCACCAATTCATCCACTTGCTTGGGAGAGCTTTGCAGGCAGTGGTGGCCACTGTCTATCCTGCACTTCTTTGCTCACCCTGCATAGTGTACGTGGCTTGAAGTGAGTTAAGCCACACTTGTATCTACTCATGGCTACAGGAGGAACAGAAGAATCCTCTCAGCTGACTTTCCTCCACATGTACCACCCACCTAGCCAACTCAGACAAGGCTCCAGGATCCTTGACCTTGCCAACCAGCCCAAAGCTGCCTTTACTTGGGCCAGCAGGGCAGAGCCCAGAGACTGTGCTGACTGCAGTGTAACTTCGTGCCACTCAAAAGAGTAGCGTGGAGGAAGATGGAGAAAAAAAAATCACTGAAAATTAATCAAGCCATCATCAGTGGCTCCAGGTGCAATAGCTGTACACGAAAAACAAATAAATCAACCCATGGTTAAAAATAGCCTTTTTGATTACTGTCTTCAGTCTCCGTCTAAAGACAGAGTAACATCATAACGTTCTCTCAGGAACTAACCCCTGGCCAATATTTTACGGCTCCTTCCCTTAGAGCAAGTCAATATGTGCAGAGGATAGAGAGGTAGATTGATGAGAGGTAAAAGATACCTGTACTGTACCGTGCACGTTTGCTCCTGCTGGGCCCAGGACACTGCCCACAGGGACACAGGACAAAGGTCCAGCACCTTGATGGCCGTGCACAAGCCTTCGTGGCCAAAAAGCCATGTCAAGCGAGCCGAGCCATCAGCCAAAGGCTGGGAGCGCTCACTTTGGGCCACTGACCTCTCAGGAAATGTTTGTATCGATGCCGTGTCTCACACAGCCCCTCTGGGCACTCGCCTGGACCTGCAGGGTCGCACCTTCCCCCAGCCAGGTGTGTCCCTCCCTCCAGGGCAGCCGGGTCCTAACGGCGTTCATAAAACGGGAGATACACCAAAGATACAAAGCAAGAATACAAGTAACGCAATGTTTATTTTAACTCCTTTATATGAATTGTTTAATGTCACCCTCAATAGAAAACCCACTGTCACAGCGCTGGCGTTTGCAGCAGGTTCTCACTGAGGGTTCTATGGCCGCAGCCGAAAATCTGTGTGCTCAAAGCTGAAAAAGGAACCGCCCCGCTCCCAGCATCGGCCCCGCGGCTCCCGGCATCGGCCCCGCGGCTCCCGGCCCTTCCCGGATCGGCCCCGGGGCTCCCGGCCGTTCCGGGGATCGGCCCCGCGGCTCCCGGCCGTTCCGGGGATCGGCCCCGCGGCTCCCGGCCGTTCCGGGGATCGGCCCCGCGGCTCCCGGCCGTTCCGGGGATCGGCCCCGCGGCTCCCGGCCGTTCCGGGGATCGGCCCCGCGGCTCCCGGCCGTTCCGGGGATCGGCCCCGCGGCTCCCGGCCGTTCCGGGGATCGGCCCCGCGGCTCCCGGCCGTTCCGGGGATCGGCCCCGCGGCTCCCGGCCGTTCCGGGGATCGGCCCCGCGGCTCCCGGCCGTTCCGGGGATCGGCCCCGCGGCTCCCGGCCGTTCCGGGGATCGGCCCCGCGGCTCCCGGCCGTTCCGGGGATCGGCCCCGCGGCTCCCGGCCGTTCCGGGGATCGGCCCCGCGGCTCCCGGCCGTTCCGGGGATCGGCCCCGCGGCTCCCGGCCGTTCCGGGGATCGGCCCCGCGGCTCCCGGCCGTTCCGGGGATCGGCCCCGCGGCTCCCGGCCGTTCCGGGGATCGGCCCCGCGGCTCCCGGCCGTTCCGGGGATCGGCCCCGCGGCTCCCGGCCGTTCCGGGGATCGGCCCCGCGGCTCCCGGCCGTTCCGGGGATCGGCCNGCCACCTGGTGCCAGCGCGGCGCGCTGCAGCCGCGGCCCGAGCCTCGGTGCCAGCCGAACGGGGGAATGGCCGCAGCGAGGGCCGGGGCCTGTCTGAAACCCCGGGGCCTGTCTGAAACCCCCGGGCCTGTCTGAAACCCCGGGGCCTGTGTGAAACCCCCGGGGCCTGTGTGAACCCCTCGGGCCTGTGTGAAACCCCCAGGGCCTGTGTGAAACCCCCGGGGCCTGTCTGAAACCCTCGGGCCTGTCTGAAACCACCGGGGCCTCAGCTCATGGGAAATGCGGCATCTTTCCCTGTCGGTGTCCTCTGGAGAAAGGGCAAACTGGAGTAACCACTGCCTGCGTCCATCTGGATAGTCCCTATTGTGATGCAGTCCCTGTTATATTTCCTTTCTTGATCATCTCAGTTAATAGTCACGGAATCATAGAACATCCTGAGTTGGAAGAGGCTGACAGGGATAATCAAGTCCAACTCTCGGCTCTGCACAGCACAGCCCCAAGAATCCCACCGTGTGCATTGTCGAAATGCTTCTTGAACTCTTTCAGGCTGGTGCTGTGACCACTTTCCTTGGAAGCCTGTTCCAGTGCCCAGCCACACTGTGGGTGAAGAATCTGCTCCTAATATCCAACCCCAACCTTCCCTGACACAGGTTCATACCATTCATGGGTCCTGTCCACTCGGGTCCTGTCCTCGGGCACCAGAGAGATCAGTGGATACCCCTTCACATCCCCTTTTGTGACCATGACAAGGTTTCCCCTCAGTCTCTTCAACTGGCCCAGACTTTTCAGTCTCTCCTCATATTAAAGTTTTCTCCTGAGCTTCTATTTAGAGAGGGAAAATCACCCTGATTATGCTCCTTGTTTGCAGTTTGTGTTTGGTTGCTGTGGCATTCTTCTGCAGCTCTGTGTTTACATGGGATACACAACCTGTAAGTCTAAGATTTAATTATACAGAAAGATGTTCCAGGAATGTTACACATAAATACATGAACTCGGTGTAGTCTGATTCATCCAGATTAATTTTTTCAGACTTCTGACCTCACATCATTTGCCCAACAATGTTCTCATTTCACCATGAAGCACGATCATTGACAGCAAGAAGTCCTCATCCCATAACTATGGGCCCTCCTGCAGGCATCTGGCTCAAGGAGTCTCCAACAATTATGAAGAATGAGAGTTGGAGCATTTCTGAGCCTGCAGGGAGAAGGTACGTGGACCTCAGTGGAAAACCCTGAAAATTGGGTAGCTCTTCTGGAATCATACTCCAAAACAGGTCTTCTGACTCACTACATAGTGAGTCACTGGCCTGGCTCCACAGGAGAAGCCACAATCCTGCTCTGTCCAGAGCTTCTTCGGTGGCTCAACACACCACAGCCACCCAACATCAGCAGATTCTTCATTGGCTCAACACACCACAGCCACCCAACATCAGCAGCCCCATCCAACCAGAAACTCACTGCCCAAAGGTCTCCGGACCTGTGCAGTGCAGTCTCCTCCCTTAGACCAGGTGAGTCATGGTTTGGATGGCTTTGTGCTTCCTCCCATCCTCCATCCATTGAGGACAGAGTAGTCTCCTGGCAAAAGTGCAGAATCCAGTTGAGGATAATGGAAAAAAAAGTAACATTTGGACATTTCCACAGCATAACAATTAATAGTGATTGTGTATCTCAACCATCCTGTAAATGAACAGAATAAACATGCAGTTTGACCTGAGCATGTCAAGAAAGTCCTGTTTACTTCTTGCTTTTTAATCTATGCAAGCTCATACAACCCACCTCTGCTGTAAAAATCCACCAGGATGGCACATCCATCTAGGGACTGGCATCTCTACACACTTCTACTGTTGAAATAAAGACAGGAAAGAAAGGGATTTGGAAACATGTCTCAAATCTTAAACATAATTTGACAACTAGTGGGCAAAAGATAACAGGGTGACATTTCCAGAAACTTATACATGATGCAGGTGTAAATGAGTCAAACCAGAAAAGGGACATTGTGGTGGCAGTAGCTCTCTGGCCACAGAGAGCAACACATAACTTTCCCAAGCCTTTCTGGGAAAGGCTGTGAGAAGTTCAGAGAAAAGAATGAGAAACAATTCTTATCTTAGCTTGCTGCACCTGTTATTGTGAGCATGTGGAATGTGTTATGGAGATTTGTTTACCAAAGGGTGGTTTCTTAATTAGCCAATGGTGATGGTGTTTGAAATGGAAGACCAGTTAGGTCCAGGTGTATTGTAACTGTCTATAAAAGCAATGGGTTTCTTAATAATATTATAATAAAGAGATTGATTAGCCTTCTGTGAATCATGGAGTCAAGGCTAATTATTACCCAGCCAGAGGCCCATCGTGACAACAGGACATGGCTCAGCTCTTTTGTGTTCTCCTAGAGGACTTTGATGTCATTTAATGGGCCATGCTCCACTCACAAACCCATTTTCATAAGCCTGTGGTAGCTTTCACATTTTGCATATTTTAATTTAAGAGTTAGGCCATCATGAAGGACCTGAGTGGTGCACAGACTGAAGCATCTCTTCATTTCTGGAGGCAGATGACTCAGAGGTGACCTGCACAGAACAGCCCCTCTGGGCTTTGCCAAGTTGGATGCATGCCTTGCAGCAGCCTTCCCTTGCCTGGCTCTTCTGCCACACCTGCAGCAACACACTGCTTCCAGTGGCACTCTCATCTTCCTCACATTCAGGTAACTTTGCTTCATGAGGAGGAGATGAAGCCTGGTGATCAATGGCCTCAGCTGGCAGTTAATTCCTTCTAGCAAAGGCCTGCCCACTCCCCGTGGTGTCCATCTGTGGGTGGCACACTGGCCTCCAAACACTGGAGTGTCACTGCCCAAGAGCATGGGCCTCATTGAAAAGTTTGGGCCAACAGTGAGAAATGTAATTACAGCCTTGCAAAAGGCTGCTTAAAGCCCATTATCTGCTAAGTATAGCTGGTGTGTTGCTGGGAAGGTCTTAGACTTCAGAGTTTTCATGTAGTCAATGGTGCAGCTATGCACCACCTGGAATTTATGAAAGTATTAAGGAAGTTGTTAGAAAAAAAATATACATCTCTTCTCAGAGGCTGCATTCTCAAATTGTAAAAATCAGAAAGACTTCATTCTGCCTCACTAGGCTGCTGGGAAGAGAGATTCACTGAAATCCGTGATGCCATGGTAATGATTTTTGGCTACTTCCTTCATCAATGGGCTTATTACTGTAAAAAATTAAAGAGGAAAGGAAAATACAAATATTTATGAGTGTGTTCCATTAAAAATTCAGAATATTACCAATATTGTTAGCTATGTTGAAAACAGCATATATTTCAGAGAGGGATCACTTATCCTTCTTTATTAATAATTCCCTATTGTGAATAAGAAGAGTATCATTTTCCTTACACCTTTAGGGAACAAACAATTTTCCCATTTTCTACGACACTAATACACTTTTAATGGCTGTAAATTGTGCACACATAAGAAGTGAAAGATTCCTATCATTTCAATCTACATGAAAATTTCAGCTGCAGCATTTACCTTATTCTGACTCACTGATTTTAAAATTACACGAATGCCCCCACAGATCTTTTGAATTAAAATAAGATACAGCTTCTGGTTTAGAGTGTGAAGTTAGCCTCCTGAGGTAGGCAAAGTAATACTGTACAAATCCCAATTCTAGCATTTTTTCCACAGCATTTCTTGAGAAAATCTGACTGGTACTCACCCACAGCCCACAGGTATCAAATGACCTGATCTGGAACAGAACATTGATTCATCACCACATCAGGAAACAAATTTCCTTGAGCCACACCAGCAGCAAGGGTAGCTAAAACAGGGTCAGTTGCATGAACCTATCAGCTACTAGAAAGGAGAAAGCAGCAGCTGTGATCAGATTCAAGGCTACACCAGTTTCTCTTAAGACCATTCACGCTGCAAAATAAAATCCACACTTTTCATCAGAATTTATATTGCAGTCAGAGGCCAATTTAGTGTTAGCTTGTGACAGTAGATCTGCTGCTGCAGTCTGCAATCCACCATTAGCACATTTTTCTCTTCACTGGCTTTCTGCAACCTAATCGTGAGACACCGACTGTCACTAATCAAATTATTAGTGGCTGGAATAAATGCACAGCAATGGCCCTCCTAAAATCTTTCTGTTAGAGACACCTTGTTGAAGATGAGAATAGGCAGCTGTGTGAGCAATTACAACAGCATGGACAAAGTGTCACTACTGAGTCTCAAACTTATGGTTTCCAAAGCTTTTCCCAACACCCTCTTTGAGCCTCCACATTGTGGAGTAAGAGGTTGAGATGTAGGAAGCAGGCACTGGCTGTTTGCAGTCAGTGCTCCAGGAATGTACCTCCATAGTGAACCTGTGTCCTTTTATTAAAGGTCATTCATCAGGTGCAATGTCAAAACACAGCTTGTCTTTTAAACTGGTGGTACAAAATGTCTCAGAGGTACCTGTGAAACCTCCCAGTAACTGGGGAGGAAGAGCACATTCCATTTTGGGGGTTGGGAGGGGAGGAAGACAGAGAGACAGAGCCAGATGTCACCACAGAGCAGATAAACTCAGAAAGTGCAGCTTCTGGAGGAGAACAACACATTCGTAATACAATTATGGCAGAATGGGTAAAAGACTGATAAACTAAATAGCCTTAACTCACTCCCCGAGTTCTAAGTGGTGATGTGTTCACTGGTTCAACTTTCCACCAAGATTACAGCTGTGTGACATTGGAGCCTATGAATTTAGATAGCTCATTGGTTGTAGGAGACTAAACACGTACCCATATCAAGTATGTTTTCAGATCCTTCAAACATGAGGAGAATTCAGGTAGAGTATCATGTGCTGCTGCTGCCTTGAGTCTCTGACACAACTCTGAATTTCTATTACAGCTTTTATACATAACTTTCAGACTTCATTAATTCTGGTGGAATTATGATTCGTCTTTCACTTTTTTTAAGGTTATGTGTGACAAAAAAATTATGCTTTCAATTTGTAAAACCAAATACCTACGTGGGACCTGTCGCCACCAACAGAAGCTCCAAACAATCACACTTATGGGGTTAATTGGCATTTTAAAATAAATCACTGCCTCCAGATTGATTTATTTTCCCCCCTCTCTTTACACAACATTACAGCATTTCTCTATAATTATTCAATGCTAAGTTCATGGGTTTGAGGCAGACGACTGCAGACTTAGGAAATGGTGTTTGATTTGTTGCCATGGAAACATCTTGCTGTAGATGTACTCTAATCCCATGACAACTCTGTCTCTCAAGAACCATTTTTTCTGACATAATAAAAATCTGATCAAGGTCAGATTTAATAACAATCTCAGTTCCCAGACTTTATTTCGTAAAGCTTTAGCAGAGGTGGGTTGTTTTTGTTTTTTTTTTTCTGAAGGGATTTTCTGGAAACTTTGTTTATTTTCTTAGCCAGACTAGAATTTATGCCCTAAAATACATAAACCTGGTGTGGTGTCATGTTAATTTACAATGCACCTTTTGTTATGGTTTAATTGCATCATTAAAAGAAAGTTACTGATAATTGTTTATATTGTCTTGACAGATGTTAACATTTTACCTAACATCGTTCCCACTAATACATACATTTGGGATATCAATAATGCTTATCGTTTCCTAACAACTGGTGTTTACATAGTAGCAAATGCCAATGTAGCTTAACTTTTTGTTGAGCTACACTTTTCATACTATAACATTTTTTTCTTAACTATTTATCACAGGCACATTCAAACCTGCAGGACTGGAGACAAGCATCTGTGGTTTATGTGTTCCATCACAAAATAAAACCAACATACACACAGGAGAGTCATATTAACATGAAAGAAAAAGTAACTTGGCAGAGGGGAACTTGTCATGAACTCAGGCATGAGTTTGGGAATGTTTTCCCCCCTTGCCACAAGTGTATTTGTCCTTTGGCAGTTGGGTACCACTGACACCTTTACCTTTGAGCAGTAACAGCTCCCTGGGAAGAGAGATTCAGATAAAGCAGCTCAGCCTCACACTCAAGTCTGGGCTTTCAAAAGACAGCACCTGGAAATGCTGAGAGACAAGGATGTCTCAGAAACACCTTTTTATCAACTCCAGTCCAGCCCCTGGGCAACTGAGTCCTGAGGATTATGTGGTCTCAACAGGTCAGGGAGGAACCAAACTTGGATTGCCAGTGGGGACTTCTCCATTCATGCTACTTGTCCAGTATGACTTTATACCCCCTAGAGAGAAAGAATTTTTAACATGTTCATCTTGCCCTAAAGTGCACATCAAAAGGACTCAGAAATCACAGCCTAGAAAACACATTGTTTCCATAGATTGTAAAAGTAATCCAAACTAATTCAGAAGCAAAGGTCTCACACCTTCTGTCCCAGAAGCATTGTCTGCAAACCAGGTCTGAGACAGTGAAGAGAATTTTTAGAAAGAATATATCCTTCCTAAGGCAAAAATTTATTTTCCTGTGTCTGTGTAGTCTTACACCTGTCAATGGTTCTATCAAAGAAAATTTATAATTGACTTCACTCTGTCAATGTAAATAGAGATCCTGTAATTCCTTAATAAAATGCATCATAATATTTTGCATCAAACCTACCCATGTTTTTTCTTATTTGCCCAAGCACAGCGTCACACATATAGATGCCTTTTTTTGATCTGTATCTTTTTAACCATCCAACAGTGGACTATTTGATCTGCTCTGGAAATCAGATTCCCATCCCTGTGACAGGCATTCACCAGCCTGTGTTATAGTCCTGCTTTGGAGCCACAGTGGATTATACAAGGTACTCTACAAGACACATCACAGAAGGTCCAGCAAAAAAAGCATGGGTAATGGTCTCTGCCAGATATGTCTCTGGAATTTAAGTTCAACCAGCAACCAGTATCATGGCAAAGACAATTCCTGGGACCAATGTAAAAATGTAAGGAGTTTGTTCAGAAAAGTTTTATACTGTCATGCACTACCACCACAAAAATACATGAAACCACAGAAACCATCATTTAACATAAGGATTGTAACAAATTTTGTACATTATTAACTTGCTCAAAACCAACAGCTTTTCCATATTGATTTTCAAGTGTGGCACCACAGGAAGGATATAAACCCTTCTTATAGCTCAGAAAAAAACTGAGCTACATCTGTTCTTTGACATTACAGGTGATAAAGCATCACTTTGATGGCTAAGCTGAGATCAGAGCATATCCTAGGTACCACATAGACACACACTAAGATACAGCATCTGCCCTGCAGAGCTTTCATTTTAAGTACTGCAAGATGCAGTGAAAAAGGAATTATTCATATTCCTGTACTGTAGGTCAGAAAGCTGAACTTTGGGTTTTAAGTACAAGATTGTCCTTATTTTTTGCATTATCAGTATAAACAAGGATTATTGTCAGTATTATTGTGACCAAATAAGAAAATCTGAGGCAGCTTCAGTGAAGATTGCATTGTGGCATACAAACTATTTAAAGCATTCATGGCTGGCCCACAGGCATGGAGACAGAAAATACTGATGTTACTGCTGTCAAACTTTAGGGGCTGATCACAAACTCTGTGCCCTTGCTGCAGATGTTGTACATCAGACATTTACAAACACCAAAAGATGGTTTCTGTTCTGGAAAGCAAAGGGTCCTGTGAGGGCAGAGCTGCAAGATCCGTGTGTCAGTAAACACAGCAGCACAGGGCTGTCACTCTCAGTGTTCAATCTGCAGGTGAAAATGCAATATAACAGAAAAGGCCACCCAGCAGGACAAGTCAGGCAGGCACTCTGCAGCAAAGGGAACAGCAAATCCCACTCACCCAGGCTGCCCTGCCACCCTCTTCAACAGAGTCTGTGAAAGGATTTGTGCTCTTCTCCACGCTCACCTTCAAGCCTAAAGAAAGAGATTTTTAGTGACTTGTCCCAGTGAGTGGACCAAGATTGTACAAGAGCTGAGTGGTGTGCAAACACTGAACAAAAGGATACTATTGAAACTAAAGAGCTCAGAAGTTGCTTCTGCATTAAAGATTATCAATGTCTATTTTCCTTCTCCACATACTCTAACAGGATCCCAAATCCAGCCTGTTAAACACTAGACTTTAGTTACTACCAAGAACAAGTTACAGACAGAAATATCAATTCCAAGTATTGGCTGATTTTTCATTATTTCATCTTGGAAAGAATGTCAATTTTCAGCTATTTTTACCCAAGGTTTTTCTGTGGAAAAATAGAAATTATCTAAAGAAATCTGTGTGGGTTGTTCTTTGGTTTTGGATTGGGTCTGGGGTCTTTTTTGGGGTGGGGAAAGAGGGGGAGGTGCAGGGAAGGAAGGAATTTCAGAGCCCATATTTGTAGCACTCATAAAAGCAAAGTTGCCTTGACAACTGTAGCCATCTTTACATAGTAATTCTCTTTGAAGAGTAGAAGGCTGTTTTAATTCCTCATTTTTCCTCTCTGTCTACAAGGAGATCCCCTCCCACTCCCAGGTAAGAGTCTGTTGTCATACACAAGTTTTATTTCAATGTATACCCAGAGTACAGCCTGTTCTCATTTACTAAATCTGGAGTTTTAATAGATGTTATTTGACTTTTAAAAGCATTTCATATTAAGATTTTCAGATTTAATTGACAGATATTCAATTTCAAAGTCTTACTCTCCTCTTCATAAATTGCTAATAGCATTTTATCCTAAACAGAGCTAACCTAATAAACAGATGAAACTTTGTTGTCATTTCAGCTGCTTGGGGCTCTGGGCTGTGTATAATTGCTCTCTTCATTTTACAGTTCTTCTGCTTCAGATTAAACTTTTTCAGGATGTTGCAATGCCAAAACACACGTTCTGACAGGAAACTAGCATCAAAGGTAAAGGGCTCACAGACATCTTTGGTGCTTTGAAACTGTAGGAAGAGAAGTAACTGCTTAATTGACAACAGTTATTGCGGGGGAACAGAGGAGGGGAAGAAACAAAGCTCTGGGACTGAGAGACTCGAAGATGCTCAGCACTGGCACGTGAGTGCCACATGGACAGGCACAGGCTGCCAGGAGAGGGCTGGATGCCCCATCTGGGGGAACACTGAAGGTCTGGTGGGGCAGGGATCTCAGCAACATGAAGGTGATGGACTAGGTGGCTTTTAAAGGTGCCTTCCAACCCAAGCTGTTGTGTGATTCTCCCCGTGGTATTCTGAATATTCTTCAGATTGAAATAAACCAGTTGGGGAGGGAAATTCTTTTCTGTAACAAAATAAAGATAAGCCAAATAAAATAATTCATAGTGATAAAAATTGCTCCGTGCTGGGGGTTGGGAGAGGTATGTGTGTGCGCTTCCAATAAAGAATTTGAATTTTTCAAAGAGAACAGACATTTTTCACCAAACCTTTGATGCAATTTTGCACTCAGTAAAAAAACACTTTTCACAGATTTTCTTTCAATAGCTCTGGTTATAACAACAGCACCCACACATCTTCATGCTCACCTTTACAGGAATGGAGGTATAAATTTATAACAGAGGAGTAGTGGAGATGTATGTTAAAGCATGCAGACTCAACCCTTCCTGCAGCCCTCCCCAAGGAATCAGCCATGGCAGCTCTTGTTACACACACAGGTCCCTCAAACACAGAGGCAGATGCTGCATTATGGGATGTTGGTACACCCTTCCTTCCCCTCCACCTCCAACACGCAGGGGCAGCACTGTCAGAACAGATTCATGCTAAACCTGGCCCTCTTCACCTCAACATACACAACTGGAAATTACGTTTCCTCCGTTTGGAGGCTTAAGGCAGACCCTTGGGGGTTAGTCAAGGGAATTAGGTGGCAAATATGGTTAAGAAGGGATGTTCCCACCACTGGCACCCACAGCCAAACTCACCCTGTAGGGCACTGCTGGATCCCCACATATTATTGGAAAAAACCACTGCAGCACCAGTTCAGAATGAAGCCAGAGTAAATTTATGAGTGTGTGTGCACATGCCTAAACACAGACAGAAAAGCAAATATAATGATCAAGCACATGAACTTGACATACAGTTTTAAAATTATCAAGAATAATTGTAGTCTGTCCTGATTAAATACCATTTTTGTTAAATGAAATATTTTGTTGCCATCAGATTTTGAATAAGCAGAAATTTATTTATAGCTTTTTTTTCCTCCACAGTTCAGAAATTCATGGGCAAATATTCCCATTTTTCCATATTCAAGAATATGGATTCTAATTGAAATTGCTGAATAATACAGAAATATATTTATATTTTGATAATCATTTTTAGCCGCACTCTAAATGAAGAATGAATGAAGAGTGATCCCTAATGAACTGGATACTAATATTTTAATTTTTTTTAATAGGCTCTTTTCTAGAACCAATTCTTTGGTCAAGTGACAAGGGAATCTTTGGATGGCCTAAGACATTGTGATCCACTGGGGCTTTGACTTGGATGTGTTGAGTAACTACTACAACAGCCCTGTCACTCTGAGCCTCAGTTTTCTTCACTGTAAAAGTCTACAATGAGTCTGTCTTTAAAAAGCACTCTGAGGTCTGCAGATGAAGCAAACCATACAATAATTGCCATCAATCAGAGCAGCATCCAAGCAATCAGCAGTGAAATGTGGCTCATCTCCCAGATTAGTATCTGGATAAACAAAGATAGAAACAAATAATTAGACAGGAGAAACCTGTTTTCATAGGAATCACATGTAATAATAAGGATATTTATTATACTTTTGGGAGGATAAAAGGAAATAAAGATGAGGGGACACACATCTAGCTTCTCTTACAGAGTTGTATCTTTTTTGTAAAATCAACTGGCCCCTATTCCTCCTATTCAGAGGAATCTTTGATAATTCACACGTGAAATTAAAGGCATCTTATTTATTCAGTTATTTATTATTCTCTGTAAAATTAGTTAGGAATTTGTCCCTGTGAATAATGTTAGCCATAATAGTTAATTTACTCCTATTCATTGGCAGTAATAAAAATGTACAAGGGGATGCAGAAACATTATTATTTCTTGCTTGAAGTGCAATTTCATGTGGTGAGAAAAACATGCTAATATGCTGCAAAGTGCTACAGGAATTTAGTTCTCAAAGGAATGGTGGTATTAAATGTATTCTGACAAGAAGGGGCTTTGGAAGGGAAACATTTATCTTCATAGAGTCATTAAATTTACTGAGCAGCACTGCATTCTTACTGCAATCTGCTCACTCCATTAAAGGCAGAGCTGTGGAACAGTCTCTTCTGTATTAGGAACATTTAGGAAATATCTACATTTTTGAAAATTGTAATAATGGAGGAAAAGAAGACTCAAGGAAGAGGAAATAATATGTCCTTATTTTAAAAAACCCTTCTGCATTAAAAAAAAAACAAAACCAAAACAACAAAAAAAATCCCAAATACCAAAAACTACAAACCCATGAAAAGCCTCAGAAATCGACACTCAAAAAAACCAAGTTTCACTGCCTGCCTCTGGAAAGAAACATATTATAGGGGAACTTTGAAAGATAAGACTTAAAAACACTGCAGTGAGGGCTAATGGCTTTCAAGGCATTGGCAGCACATAACTGGCATGTGAGGGATGCTCAAAGTAAAGGGATGGGAAGAGCAGCTTTGCACATTCATATTTGGCCTGTAACTACCTGCTCATGTCCACACTTATGGCAGTGAAATGGAATTGGAGCAAGTAGACAACTCCTGAAACTGGAGGTGCTCTTCCCAGTGACATTTCCCATGCAGTTGGTTACTTTATTTCTCTTTGTCCTTGACAGTTAGATGTATTTTAAGTAAAAATATAAAATCTCTGTGCATATTGCAGTGTTTCAGTAACATTTTGGATGAAGCACAATGTTCAGATAACCCAATCCAAAAGCTTGGGTCAAAGTCACACCATAATAATCTGCACAAATGAATAAGCAAGTCCTTCCTCCAGAGGAAGCAGGGGACTTCTCTGGACAGGAGAAATCTAGAAGGGATGTTATGAGAGAGACCTTAACACACTAACTCCAAAATGAACACAGTCCTGAAACTAGCTACACCTCAGGTGTGGAAATGGTTGCATAAAATGCACCAGAACCAGGACACACATATTACTCTTTTCTAGTCCCCTCATAACCTCATTAATGACCTCCAATGCACCTACTGGAGAAGGGAACTACCTGTGCATGTTCTGACTATGGCAAACATCAGGAACAGAAAGTTAATTAAATACCAGTCAAATATGACAGTAATCCTGTAAAACCATATTTCTGAACAACAGCCAGAGTCATCATTACTGCAGGCTTCATGCATCAATATCACAGAGTGCCAAAGCTCTCTGGGAATTCATTCAGAAACAAAGCAGCACAAAACCATAACATAAACACCACAAACCCACCTGCCTTCCTAACCACAGAACGACATGGCACAGAGAAACACCTCCACAAGAACAAATGCACAAGCATCAGAACAAGAGCCTCACACGCAGTACAACTGAACCTAACTAAAACCAAGGAAGATCAACATTCTTAATGCCTTTACTCACTACATTGGGGATTATCATATCCCCCTTAACTGAATTTGTTGTAATCACACCCACAGATTCTCTCAAAAACTCAGACATGTTTTTGCCTTGCTTGTGAAAACAAACCAAGATGTTGATAGAACCAATCAATCCCATTTTCACAGAGATTGAATGCAAAAGGTTTCAAGTGGTGCAAGTGAATTTCTCCTCCAGCTTTTCTTTTGTGAGCAGACTATCGTGATCAGGGCCCGGAAGTCTAAGTAGTAACTTAGTTCTGGATCTAGTAGGTCTGAAGAATGACTTTCTAATGGCTTTACACCACAGTTCTGCAGATTAGTATTCTTCCACACTTAACATCTGGGTTAAAGGTCTGGACCTCCTGGCTTTTGCTGTCTCTAAATGTGCCAGATAAATATAGTGAACAGAAGTCAGGTAGCCTGCAGAATAATTGTACAACCATACCAATTTCTAATATACTTGCAGCCAGTTGCAACCTTGCTGTAACACAGAAGGGGAAAAAAACTACATCAGGAAACCACAGACTTCCCTAATGGGTTACAGTGCATAATTGAGTATAAAGAATAGTTATTGCCTGAACTACAGTTGAACTGAGATTTCCAGCTTCCCTGGCAATTGTTCTGCTACTGCTGCTAAGCTATAGCAATAATTTCTAATTGTGTGGGTTTTAAGTGAAAAGAGGAAGAAATGCTGTTCGATTGGTTACCGTAAACTATTCCTGCCAACAGCACCAGCTCATTGGAACAAGCCCTGGAAATCAGAGGTCTGTTACCCAAATAACAGTAGCAGAAGCAGGAAACTAATGAAGCAGTGCTGCAGTAGCATCACGCCCATTACACGATTAGAGGGACAGCATTGGACACCATGAGATTGTCACACACCTTGCTAATGAACCATGTTTTACACACATTTAATTAATTAATTATGGCTGAAGTCATTCACTGCTAGCCAGCAACTGCTTTGTTATACACAAACCTGACCACCTTACCGGAGTGCTAATGAGCTATTAAGTGGGACTGCACGTTACCAGCAATTTTGTGGGAAATCAAGTAATAAGAGATCAAATATCAAATAAAAGAGCTTTTAATCCAAGTGAGATAATTAATTGCACCTCCTGTCTCACAGCTTTCCTAGTACTTTACAAGAAAAAAGAGCTTTCTCATCAAGTTAATTTGATCCTATTGCCAAAAACTTTTTTTAAATTATGAGTGTCATTTAGCAAGTATGACAGGAACTATTATTATTTACATAGCAGTTTCTTCTTGGAATTCCAATATACTCCACAGTCATCACTCCAACACATATGCAAAGAAGTTCAGCAAACCCCAAGAACTGAATAGGTGCATGAGGAAGCAAAGAGGGGAAGGTTACAGTTTCTGCATGGGAGCTAATAATGCTTCACTCCTCTCCCAGATCTCATTCATTTCTCAGCTATCCATCTGCTTCTCAAAGCCATGGGGAGAATAAAGGTGCAAAGAACTTGCAGTGCACTCTGCAAAGGCCAGGAAGAGCTGCAGTCCCTACAAGTCAGGCAGCTCCCAAGGGCAAGGCAGGGGAGCAGGGTCAGTGGTTCTCCCAGCAGTGGAGCTTGCTGGGCTCTGCTCAGAGTGGGCTGCAGCCACCTCTGTGTCCCCCTGCACCTGCACTGCCCTGCAGCCCCAGCACCTGTAGCCCCTGCACATTCCAGCCTGGAACAAGAAGGCATTTAAGAATACATTTCCTTATGCACCAGTGGGGTTTAAACAAAACAAAACAAAAAAGCCACTCTCAATGCCTCCCAAATTTCCTTTTGGTGCTACCAGTTTAATAAAGAATAAATTCTATTCTGAGTTCATTTTTCCCTTTACCATAAGTGTCATAAGACAGTATGGAAGATGATCAGGGCATTTGAAGAGATTTAAAGCAAGCTGGATTTTTTTGAGAAAATCAATAACCAAGAAGGCCCCAGCTCAATTTTGGAGCCTAAACAGCATTCTTCTTGGGCTTATATGTGCAAATGTGATATAAATCCCTGGGGCCTCAACAGAGCTTTTTTCCTGCAGTTTCAGTCAAATATAGGTTGGCCTTGACTTCCACAACATCCATAAACTCTCAAAAGCAATGTGATGAAAGCATACTTTACTTGCCCCTGGATCCAAAACTAAATGTTCACTATGCTTAAAAGTCTTATTATGTTTTAGTCCACTGGCTCATACCTTCATTTCTGTTATCTATTTCCTTTCTACATTTTTGGTTTTTTTCCCCTTAAACCTTCTAGTCTTTAAGCATTCTACAGCCCATCGTTAGTTAATTCCTGATGAATTTTATCATTTGTACTGTCTCTAATTGGTTTGTCACATTCCTATTTCTTCCTCAACCCCTTTCCATTTTCCTACGTTCTAGCTTCCTCATATTTATTTTCCTCCTACACAAATAATGATATTTATTGATGCTGAATTCAGCCTGCAGGCCAAAAATAATAGTCAGTCCAAAACCAAGTAGTGGCAGTTCTTCAGTTTTTCACATATTAATTTCAGAAAAGTGGTTCTATTTGGCTAAATTCCCTCTTCTATATTTCTAGCTACTGAAGAAGCTGCACATACAATAAATATTTAATAGGAAATCCCCTCCAGCTGAATTCAGGCCCCACAGCATCTCATTACCATGTCTTGGAATAGCATCCTCATTGTCACTTGCTTAATTATGCTAAGAAAGAGTTGAATTGTGTGGCTGTTAGGATCAGAAAGTGATTAAATTCACTTGGCAATACTTTGGATATCTCATTATGGTCCTCATTTAGCATTTCTAATTGAGTCCATTTTTAATTTTTTTTTTAGTTTTCTAGAATCACGGTGTGGAAAACATATTCCCAACAACAACAGAAAATACTTCCTTAACTTTTCCTTATTTAATACAAATTTCTGCCATGAAGAAGAATCATGTAAAGATTAAAAGCAATTTGATGGCCTACTACATCACTAATCCTTTTGAAAGACTCATACCCCCACTAAAAAGGGGACTGGAACTCCCTGGAGTAGGCACCTACTTTCAGATGGAGTTCTTTCCTACACATTAACTCTTGCTGAGGATCTTGCCCTCTATAAAAGATCACAAATGACAACTTGCTCCCAAGCAATCCCCCTGACCGCTACTCTTCAACAGCTTTTTGAGGGCTTGTCTCCTTATTTCAGGTGGGAGCATCAGCACTCTGAAGGTGAAGATGAGGATGCTTCTAGGAAGGAGATGATTTCTGTATGAGAGTTGCTGCCTAGCTTGCAGGAAATTCAATTCTCTGAAGTAAACCAGTAGAAGTATTAGGTATCATTTCAATCACAATTAACATGTCAAAAGGCAATTCAAGTGATGCACAAGTGCCAGATATCTGCACAGGGGGTTAATTTCATCCTGAGAAGTCAGATGACAAGAGAGTGCTCTATTAAAATCAACACACATACAGATTACCAGCAGAGATACAGTTCTCATGTTAGTATTGGGAAAGCCTTTTAATAGCATCATAAAACAAATTCTCATTGCAATTGTTACATACAGTCAGAAATAGGTTGTTCACAGACTCTGATTTGTATGAAACTTTCCAAAAGCAGCACCAGGAAGGCACACCTTTGCAGGTAATGTCTGTGCTGAGTCCTGTCTGAGTGCAGAAACACTGGTGAAAGTCTCTCCCTCACAGTGAGATATAAATACCGTACCTATAACCTCTGAAATTAACCATAATCAAAGAATGAAAGACTTTAAAAGTCAAGAACAACGACTGGGTATCTTAGGACTTCTCCTTCAAAAAAAAAAAAAATAAAGGAAATACTTCCTACAAACGTCCTTACCAGTCTTTACAACCAACAGCCATTGCTGTTGAACTGTGGTTGCTACAACTTCATTTTGCAGAGATGTAGGCAAACAAAGGAAGTTACTTTAAGAAACCCTGAAGCAATTTTTCTGCAAGAATAACAAAAATAAGTGATACAAATGAAACATATCAGCTCCAATAAGGCTTACACATTTCTATTTTGTAGATGCAAAAAACAGAGAGGGGGAAAGTTTATGTGACTTTGCTGAAGCTTACACAAAAAGGCCAATATGGGCCTAGAAACAGGCCTTTAATGAAGCCCTGGTACATGCAGAGCCCTACTGCAAAGCACAAGCTCTGCTGCAGCATAGCACCATCACTTTTAGTCTGCCCCAAAACCTGCTGTGCTAAAATGGCCAACTCCCAAGCCATAACCAAAGAATTACACAGTGCAAGGGTACTTAATTTTCCAAAATCTAGTAAACTTTTTCTTTCTTAACCCTATAGAAAGACTTCTTTTTTTGCAGAATATCCCAAGCACATGGTCCCTTTTTCAACAAAATAAGAAACTTTACCGTTTCCTTCTTTGTGGGTGTGAACTCATCCCAAGAGGGTCAATGTCTGTCCAGCATATCTGGAGATTTGACCCTGTACTTCTAGCACAATTGCCACAGAAATGTTTCTCTTCTACACTACACTAACAATGTCCTACAGACATTCTTAGCTACTGCAAGGCCTGGGTTTTGGTAGTCTTACCTAGTTTTGTGAACTATGAAATATTTACCAGGCATAAACCTTTCTTCTACCAGCTCTTTAAAGTCTATTCAGAGAAACAAAGAAAAGAAATGGCAGAGAAAAACTCAAAGCCTCAAGGCCACCATCAGCCCAAGGATTTGTGGTACTCCTGAGAGCATTTTTTTAGTCTCTCCTCAAGCTGGTACAGGAGATTGACTTTTAAGGTTGATGGTATTGATCTAATTCACAGCCCTATACTCATTTATCATGATTCTTTAATCAATAGCCCAGCTACTTAAGATACTGGGAGTTCGGGTCCTTATTTATCTAGATGACATTTTGATAGCACCTATCTCCTCGGGGGCTCTTGTCTTTTAGGTCAGCGCTTCATTACACCTCATCTTCCCCCAAGGTGTGTGAGCAGTGGGAAGACATTAATGTCCCTCACCCCAGCCTATGTTTGGGTGTGGCAGGAAGAGGTTTTGGATCCCTCAGCAGGTTTTGTCATCGTAAGGGCAGATGGATCAGGTGCTGAGCTGGTCAAAGCTGGCATTCTTTTAGCAGAGTCATTCTGATTTTCACCAGTCTGAGCTCTCTGTCTCATAATTCACACAGATGCCTTTACTTCTAACACAAAAGGAGCTGTTGAAGTTTAACCAAAAGACGCTCCCAAGTACAGCAGGTCTCGTTGTTTCATCTCTTCACCTTTTCCTCCCTTAGCATCAAGAGTAAGCTTCAAGAGAACTTACTGTCAGACTCTTCAATGAGAGCTTCAGTTCTCCAGAATGAAGCAGCCTACCTAGAGCACTCAAATGTCCCTGCTTTACACAGATCCTCTCTGCCATGAAGTTCTGTCAAAATACATGCTGGCGATAAGATTACGACAAAACCACACTTGTTTATTTAAGCACAAGTTCCTGGTTCAGTTATTCATTTAAAGATCATTGCTATGTTAATGTTTTCTGTTAGGATGGAGGATTTTTGCTTTTCTTCCAGGAGAAGGCAAAGGTTATTTGGCTTTCCTTGTAAAAGCAATGCACCTGAACTGCAAAAGACAGCTGAACACTTCAGTGAAAGCAAGCTAAGAATAAACAGAAACCTTCTGGTCTTTTGTGCTGAGAAATAAACCCTCTCAAGCTCTGAGTCTCCAAAGAGTTGTGTGCTGCAGCTCAGTCCCAGTGTACAGAACTGCATCTTCAGCTGGTGGGAAAGCAGGGAAGCAAGTGCAGTTTCATAGAACATCTCGTTCCTGCAAACAGGGTTTGCATGCCCCTGGCTGCATCTCCCTCAGCTCCTGCAGCATGCAAGGCAAACAGCACAAGGAGCAGAAGTTTGAGCTTAAATGTGCCTGTGTCATGAGCCCCCTCAAAATTTGCTCATTTCAAAACTGAGTTTAAGTTTGCACATCTCAGACTAATGGAGCCACAAATATCCTACAACTATTTCCCCAGCTCTGGCCAGCCTCACCTAAGCAATTCTCTGACTGATTTCATGCAGACCAGTGTCAACACTTCCTGGTCTCCAATCTCTTCCAATATCAGTTGGGAACAGAACTGCTTTCCCCCAAAAGTAGGCTTCACAAATTTCCAAAACATGAAAAATTCTGTAAGTTGCAAGGGAAAGTTTCTGGGAGAAGGCAAGAGAGCAGAGACAATGAGTTTTCACAGCTCTAAGAAAATTACCTTTATAAACTTTTACTATTGTTCATTAGAAACCATTGCTCTACAAAAGAACCCCAAACTTTTGAAAGCTTCCTTTGATTGGATAAGTGTTAAATAATTATAACTTATAAATGTAAATGCATACACAAGGATTAAAATGCTGCCAGTGGTGCTGCTGCCATTCTGAGCATTACTTTGTTTTGGTAGTAATTCCACATGTTGCAGTGAGGTTCTCAGGAAGCCTAGTGTTACTGCAACCCAGAGCTGTAGGATTCCTGCCTCCCCCCATCTATCCTGCTACAGACATATTTTCTGTCCAGTGTGGTGGCTGTAGAGTGAGTGTCTGTGTGGCTGCAGTGCGTTTTCAATCTGTTACTGTAATGGCTGTGTGCCATCACAAGGCTCACTCGGTACCAAGTGTCCACACTGCTCCCTTGTCACTATGAAGCCTTCCTATCCCATAAACTTCCTTGTTCAGCCTCCCTGTTAATTGTAATCTCACAGCACTAGAAGGCAGGATTATTTCCACCAAGGTCTGTAAAGTGGCGCAGTATGGTCGTGCTGCATCCAATCCACATGTACCTATGAACTTCAAGTCTATTGCATCTGAAAAACAGATCTATTGCCTTAGACAGTAGAATAAATATGGTCAGGACCCACTAAGAGAGTTTCCCTAAACTCACCATAATGCTGTGGATGAAATCTAATCCTGTACACAAGGTCTTCACAATCCCCTCCCTCATTTAAATAGATTTATCTATGAGGGAAATGGTGCCTGAGCTTCTCTACAGAGGGGTGAATTTCACCAGACTCTTTACCCAAAGCCATTGCTTCCCAAACCAGTCTAACTACAGCTGCTCCCTGACATGCAGGGAAGTGCTGTATTTCAGAAGGGCTGCTGCAGCTTGTATCTCAAAGGCCGAATAAGTAATGTGGGGTGACAGATGCTTTCAGAGCTGTTTTTGCATTGTAGAACTTACACAGCACATACATAAATATATCTACCACGCATGCAAGAAAGACTTTATTTACACATTTCCTTCTTGTCATATTTAATTCATACCCACACTCACTCAGTCTGCTGTGTTCCAACTTGGCCAAATCCTTGTTCACCAAACTATCTTCCCTCAGCACTGCAACATCCTAGGGGCACACAACTGAGAGAAGAGGGAAAGCCTATTAAGTGATGAGGATGCAGTGTTTATAAAAATTAAAATGTGAGCTGGGTGTTTGGGAAAGAATGAAAAAAATTCAAGAGCTGCATTGAAGTATGCTGAATAAATTTAAAATATTAAATCAGGGCCTTAATTACTATGTCTCTAATCTCATACAGTCACACTTCACTTTGAGGCAATTTGTGATTAAATAATAATACTTTAAGGCAAATAACAACACTTGGCACTTTTATAGTGCCTTTTGCCTAATTAGTTTGGGATTAGTTCCTTCGCATTGGGTATGGGGCTTTGAAGATATAAAGTGCTAAGTATCATTATGACCTGAGGATCTCAAAGCATTTTACCCTACGCATTAATTAAGCCTCAGAGCACTCCTGTAAGGTAGGTAAGTATTATTGTATCCTTCTGCATTTGGCAGGCCCAAGTGGAGAGAGCCTTGGCCAGTGTTTTCAAACTTGCAGGCACATTCTGGAAGCACTTCTGTCCCCCAGCTGCGTTCCTGGGCTGGCACTCCCATGGCCCTCAGCCAGAGCAGTGCCCACATGAGCATCCTCACATCTCACTGCAAGGCTCCCGTAGCAAACAGCTCTGCAGGGATGGCTGGGCATGCTCAGAACTGCTGCAGAATCAGATCACTGCATAGGAAAAAGCCATTGGAGTTCATTCCCACCTGCAGGAAGCCCAGTGAGAAAGCTATCCTCAATTTCGTGGTCCAAAGAGTGAAACTGAAATATTGCAACAACTCAAATCCAAGGATTTCTGTGGCGGAGTCGGACACAAAGTCGTGGTCCCCACTGTAGGTCATACAGCCCTCAGACCCTCTCAAGAAACCAGTTCCTTTCCTTTTGTTTGTTTCCTCCAAAGAGCAAAACTCAGAGGCAGCCCAGAGATCACAGGCTGTTACCAAAGCAAGAAAAAAGGCAACTTATTTCTTTTTAGTTCACCCATTATGAAAACATAAATCAGCAATAAGAAGCTACAAAATCTTCATTCTATTTATAATTAATATTGTACCTGAAGCAGTCACCTGCAGAAGAAAGAGGTTTGAAAGGATTTCAACGTACTTTGATAATTAAGGGTATTTAGTGTCCTTTAAACATAAAGTTTAAAAAAGAGGAAATCCACAATCTGCCTGAATGTTCTTAGTTCAACAAAGTCTTTGAGTTGACAGCTAATAATTAATTAACAATGAATGGTGTCTTTCAGGCTGTCACGGTGATTGACACTATCATCTTCTGAAAAGTGAAAGATTTGTTAATGTGGCAGACTACAGTCTGGGAAACATTAAACCTTCACAATTCCCACTGCTTTCAGCTAAACGCTTGACATGACAGGTTACCAGCTTGAGAAGAGGAGGAGGTGAAGAGAACAGCAGCAACCTCTGCCGGTGGAAGCTCGGTTTCCAAGCACTCATTTCCTTCAGAGAGACAGGAGAAATGAGGGAGAAAATCCAGCTTGCTGGATCAGCACGGCTGGGTCAGCAGGCTGGGCAGCAGCAACTCCCCCCTCACTGTGCTGGTCCTGCTCAGCAGCCAGGCAGGGTCTGGAGGGGCCCTGCAGATTCCCTGGAAGGGCTGCTGCAACCTTCTCCCCACTGGGGTTACTCCACCAGCAATGGACACTGTGACTCCAGGTTTATCCCTGTATTCACCAAATAAACACCAAACAGCTGTCTAGGTTAGTAACTGAGACCTCATTTGCAATTATACATATTTCTTGATTTTTTAAAATCCTACTTTTACAGACACTGACAAAAACTATGAAATATGTGTTCTAACTTAAAATAATTGATTAATTAAGCAGCAAAGAGATATTTAATTTTAGTAAACAAGGAGTCCTGCCATCTCTCCTTCTCACTGTTGCTGTTGGCCACCTTAAATCCAGCTTTGTCATCCACCTTCCTCTGTTGCTGACTCTTGGCTTTCCTTCAGCTTAATTCAAGGACAACTTGTGTACCAATGAGCTATCTGTGCTTATTGTCACCCATCTCCTTGGTCTCACACCTGCAGGTCTGGCTTGACCCTCCTGCTGCAGAGCCCTTGTTCTACAATGCCTTTATTAGCACTATCTGCTTTCTCCACCTCTATCCCACTTCATGACTGTCAGCTTTTTCACAATTCAATTGCTTCATGTGTCCAGTACACAGGAAAAACTTTTGTTTGCTTTCAGCCTCCTCCTCACTGCCTTCCTTTCCATTTATAAGATCTCTCTCACTCTTTCTCACTTAACAAGATCTCATTTTCCAAGCTTCCATCCCAGATCACCTCCATTTACACCACATCAGCTCAGTTCAGAAAAGAAAGCAGTTCCAGTAGAATCGTGGAGACCAGATTTATCTGCTCCATCAGTTTCTCTGGCATGTTTCTAACAAAGTCTGCTTTTCTGATAAAAATAAATCCACCTCCACAATTTATTCCTTATCCATACAGGATTTTGCCAACAATCTACCAAGAAAAAGAAAGGACACCAGACTTTCAGACATTTGAATATTTTACTCTTTCTTCTCCCTTCCTCCTTTTCTTTTCCTATGAGACATAGAAACTACTTTGCTTCTGCCAGCTTTTAGTTCTTCAGAAATTGTTCTCATCCTCACCTCATTTCCTATTTTCCTCTGTGTCTCCTTACACTCAGCACTACCACATTCAGTTTTTCCCTGCTCAGGAAATCTCCACTGTGATTCTGCTTGCTTCTCCACCTGTTGGTTCATCCCTACTCAATCTTCTTTTGCTGATCCTGTCTGCATCATGCTGGGGGTTTCCCCCCTGCTTTTTCACACAGGAATCAGCCAATCCTGTCACATCAACGTTCTTCTCTCTGGCCTTCCTAAAATGATTGTTCCCCAATACCATTCCCTCCCAAATCTTGTGGTAAATACCTTTTCTTTGAGTTCAAATCTTGCTGGGTTTCCCCTTCCTCCTTCGGCTCTCCCTTGTCTATTATTTATGAATTGCTCGCCTTGAGTTTTAAGGCTGTTCATAATTTACTGACACATCCCATTTCCTCTCATCTGCTCTCAAGATGTCAGTTCTTGCCTCCAATCAGCCCTCAGCACCAAACTTCTCAATTTGCTGCTTTTTAAAATCAGGCCTTTTTTTGCTTTCTTTTCTTCCTTCCATGTTGTCCCCTCACACAGGAAACAACCTAAAAATTAATTCATTCTGCTTTTCAAAAATTTTCCTTTCCATTAATACCTACAGAAAATATGACAACAATAGATCATTTTTTGCTCAGCTCTCCTCACCTAAAATATTGTTTCCTTATACTATTTACACTGCTGCCTACCAGGAATGGTCAAAATCCCTAAGTGGATTTTCTAGTTGCTATAGAAATAGAAATACTAAATAACAAAAAGAATTTGGAACTAGAGTAGGCAAAGTACACACGATTTATACCAGTTGCTCCTTGCAGAGAAAACTCCAGAGAGCACCTGCAAATAAACTAACAACCCCACATGCCTAGCAGGCTTACATGCCAATATTGATGATGAAGATGCCCAAGCTCTATACATTAGTTTACCATCCTCCTTCAGGTGTTATTTTCTTTCTTATTTCGAAAAAAGAAGTGAAAGGGAGAGAGAGGGGAGAACATTACAAGACACCCCCCCAACACACAGCCTCTCTGAGGATGAAACTTGGGGAGCCGTGCATTAAGCACATTCAGACCACTGTGAGCTAACAGATGCACAAGAGCACAACAACTTGACTTCTGTGGGACTCCTGCAAGCACAGTCTGCTTGGTAAAGGCCTTAATTAACAACTTTGCAAAGGACAATGAGATTATAACAATTATTCACTGCAGGCAGCCTGTTTTTTCCTCCTCCAGTCTGCAGCATTTGCTTTAGCCTGCATTCCAGATAAATATTTTATTCTGTGCAGGCAGAAGGTTCATTATGTAAGTGACAAAGAGAAAGCATCAATTGCCATACACACAGATCCTAATGCACCTGGTTAATGTAGTTATAATATGTCACTGCAAAACATCTTGTCAGCATTTTGTAATTAAAAAAGAAAAGCTTCTACAATAATAAAGGCAATGTATTTAACAGAGACGAATATCACATGTAAGATGATCTTTCAGAGCAAAAATAGACATTACCAAAGCCAAGACTTGATAACCTTGCCCTACATACTCCAGTACCCTTGAATGCTCTTTGGCCCATAAAGAATCCTTTTCCTCTCTACAAT
The DNA here is from genome assembly GCA_013400635.1 of Hypocryptadius cinnamomeus. NCBI lineage: Eukaryota > Metazoa > Chordata > Aves > Passeriformes > Zosteropidae > Hypocryptadius > Hypocryptadius cinnamomeus. Next base: position 60,944 of record VYZP01059412.1, read on the forward strand.
AGCACTATTCAGATAAGTAACACTGACCAATCTACAGGGCTGCAACATTTTTCAAAGGACAAAAAGCATTTCTTTGCCATTGAGTCAGCAGGATATTTATTTCCTTATAACAAAGAGTTTTCTGAACTGCTGAGAGATTTGTCAAAACGGAATTACAAGTGATACATTAAACAACCAGAGGGGAGAACTTATTATTAGGCATTAAGATAGAAAGCTGCAAGTTTACAAATAAGAATAGGGCTGTGTACTTGACTTTGTAAATTCTCAGTTAATGAGAAATCAAACATGAAAGGCAAACATTTAATCTAGAGTAAATTTAGTCATTTAAATCACAGCCACTCACAATCCTGCTGTCTTACACTTCATAATACACAGCAAAGGGCAACTGGCAGGGCATAAACACGTGCCTGCTCAGTGCTTTGGAATATGCTGCAGTTATTTAAATATCAGTTATCAAGCCACGAGAATAGACTATCTAGATTTTCTATTATGAAAATGCCAGCTCCCTGCATTGCAATCCAGCCCAGCATAAAAGGCAGGGCACAGCACTGGCATCAGCACTTCCTGTGGCAAGGCAGCACCTTTCCTTTTCCAAGGACATGCCTGGCTCACAAGGTGGGAAAGTCTCATTGCCTTCCTCCAGCATGATCACCCCTGGGTGGGAAACTGCAAGCGGCCAGCCAGCCACAGCACACTCAGTGGAACTGAAGACTTACTCAGGAAAGAAGAAAAGGTGGGTTTGTCTTTTCACAAGCCAACCACCACATCAAGTCTACACTCCAGATTGCAGCCATGAGCAGGGAAAGGCACAATAAGTTTGGTTTCCTCCATCAGAGTATCACCTACTGTATTTTAGCAAGGCACAACACGATGCAGGCAAGACTGCACTGTACACACTGCTCTGACACTGCTGCCACAACTCCAGAGGAACGGAATGAAGTTCTGCTCAATCTTGAGCTTTTCCCACTAGCTAAATGAAGTACCTCCCTGCTCAGCCAGCCCTGGATCCAGGGTTCACTGGGGGCCATGAAGCTTTTCCTGCACATGCTGCAGCGCCAGGAGTCTCTCAGGATTGCACCCCGGAGCCGGGCGTCTCCGCGTTCCGGGCTTGCTCTTTGCCGATTATCCTGACCTTCCTCACAGACAGCACAGCACTGGGAAAGGCCTCCTGGGTCACAAGCTTTCAAAATCATAGTCCTGGAAGACACCCCAGAAGGCCATTTAGTTCATCTTTCTATTCATGGTGAGATGAACTGTAAATATGGTATTTGCTCTTAAAGGTCTCCAGTGATGCAGACATCACAATTTCCCTGTGAGTCTCTCCCCTTTTCGCTGTCCTTTCCATCAATGAGGGTTTGGTTTTTTCCTTAATATCTAGCTGGAATTTTTAGCTTCAGTTTAAGGGCGTTACTTCTTGCCCTCTCTTCAAGGACAAGAGATATTTTTTTGAAAATACAAGCTTAAGGACAATAGTGCACTTCTTATATAGAGAAAACAGTTTGCATAAGCAAAAACCATAGACCTACCTTCTTCCAAATTTGACCTATTAGTCTAACACAAATAAAAGAGTTTTTTAGAATTAAAACTCTTAAACTCTTTTTTGTTTTCAAAACAAGCACTACATGATATGAGAACAGGATAAGGATCTGAGTGCAGAGAGGAGAAATATAAAAGTGATTCTAACTTTGTCCTCACATTTCCAAATGCCTAGAGACGGCAAAGACACATGCATATCTTAATGATGGAGAGGAAGATTAGCAATAACACAACAGTTACCATTATTGAACAGTTTATTTTATTCAACATTAAAAAGGGATTCATCTCACCAATTTAGAGTTTCTGTCTCTGTAGCTGGACCATGCCCTCGATTATCACACAGTAACACAATTATCCTGCAGGCAGTCAAATTTAAGCCTTGCTCTCCTTTCCTGTTCATTCTCATGTACATCCATGAGCACACAGGGTGTTCCTCTCTAATCTGGTACCCCCCAGCATAAGCAGTTCTTCATCTGTTTCTGCAATCAAGGCTGGAGAATAAAACAAAGAGAAAAACGAGTACTGGAGCTTGAGAACCAGTCTGTGCCATGAACATTGAAAGACAATCCAAGAAGGAGTGTATTGGTATTCATTGCAATCTGCCCATGGCCAGAACAGCTGAATAGTCCCTAATACATGTATATTTTAAGTGCTTTATGACTTTAAAAGGGCATTGAATATATAGGCTATTCCAGAAAAGATTAATCTAATTCAGTATTATCATATGGCAGTTGGAAACATTTCCCTGCTAGGGACTCCTCTATCCTGGATGCTGTACCTACTCCAAGAATATTTCCTAAATATAATGCTTGTGGCTTTGTTTTGGTTTTATTGGGGTTTCTTGTTTTGTTTTGGGTTGGGTTTTTTGTTGTTGGTTGGCATTTTTTGGGCAGGAGGTATTTGGTTTGTTTTAATTTTTGTATTCTGTCATGTCTCCACAGCAGCAGAAAGTTAATCTTTATTTGACAAATGCAAAAGCTTAGACAAATCACAAACACACTATTCAGCATGTCAGGCTTACAAAGAAAGTTCTAGTTCTATCAGGTTTCCACACCACATACAGCTGCAACATTGCCTTATATTACTAATCACTTGCAGTGTTTGTGTCTTGGGTTGTAACAGATGGTGTTTGTGAAGCATGCAAAAGCTTCAGATAGCCAAATGGTACAGCAGTTGAGATAAGGAAAAAAATCCTCAAAACAAAATACCCATCCCTACTGTGGAGGCAGGAATGTGAGCAGTGTTTAAATTATTCCTGGTCTCTGCAAGCACAGTGGATTTACAGACTCTTAACCCTAAACAGGACTAGAGTCAATCTTTCATATTTCATTACCCCAGTAAATCCACACAAGCTCATAGATGTGATGCACAGCAACACAAAACAAACCACAACACAGGAAACTTCTGTTCTTGACACTTCCTAGGCCTGGGCTCCAGATCACACTGGTACAACTCAGGTGTAGCACATGGATGTTTTGGTGGCATCTCAGTTCTGATGGCAAAATGCAGTACCCCGTATGCTAGGGCACTTCAAAATTCATCAGGGATGCACTGTTAATGCAATCCACTCATCTGCAGAGAGTGTAGTAATCTGTTCCACAGTGACCCAATAAGCCATAATTCTCAGTGCTGAGGTGTTGGCAGGTAATTTTTAGGGGACTTGTATAAGCCTCCATCTCTAGGGAGCTTTTTCAGCCATGAGTTTTTTTGTCTGTGTGCTGACCTGGCTTAACAGACATGGAATGGATGAAGGACACAGGGCACATCTTCACACCAGCACTTAACTTCCTGACATCTCAGGAGACCTTTGGCAGCTTCTCTTGTTTAACAAAGACAGAAAGATGCTAAAGCCCGGGGCAGCTGCCAGTCAAGACCACCTAAGCTTGTTTGGAGATGAAAGAATAAAGACAACAGAACTAATTTCTGTGAATGCTTCCCTGGATTCAAGGCCTTTCTAATAGCATTCTCAGATAATACGGTTAAAAAATTATGATTGCCTGTTGCCTGGGGTTAATAATCATTCAACAACATAGTATGAGTATTAGATGGAGGAAAAGAGCATGCTTCTTAACTAAAAATTGTGGCTGATACTGGATCTTTTTGGACAACAAAAAAGTTCTCTCCCAATTTTTATTGTGCATTCTTTTTCTTTCTTTTACACTAAAAATATAGGAAAAAGACAAAGATTAGTTTTTCTTCATTCAATAAAAGAGAATGTTTCTAAAAATAATTTGGAGGAAAAGTTCTTTTTTATAAATACAACTTTTAGAAGATACTCTGACTACTGCTCAATACCATTATGCACAATTGACTCACATTATATTGAACACAGCTGGGATCACTTATTTCTCTATTTCTGAGGGGTTTTAGCACTGAAAAACCAACCTGCATTGCTTTTAGAACTCTTCCAACACACAGGCTTCAGATTCTCTCACCACTGGCTAGTGGGCTTAATTTTATGGTGATATTCATGCTGCCTTTGCTTTTAGAGCTGCCTAGTTTTGTTTAAATGATGATAGTATTTAAGCACAATGCCAGCCTGAACAGCCCTTGCTAGAGGTTTTTATGACCTTGACATGCAGCAGCACTGACATTTATTATCAGTGACACCTGGATGATACTTTTGATGTCTCACTATCAAATTTGGAACCACTGAAGAGAAAAAGATCTTACTATTACACTTAATTGAAGCAGGACTTGTTCCACAGAGGGATGCCCAAGAACACCACTATAAAATCTTGTTACTGCAGAACTCGAGGCACAGAAAATTAATATAGTATTAAAATACAGAAAAATGTACTTGACTGGGACACTTCAGATGGTGGGCAGAGCTGGAAGTCGAACACAACATTCAGGAAGGATTCATTTGAGCACCCAAAAGCCACCTTAAAAGGGCATTGAATATATGTGTTTTGCTCTGTGGTAGAAAAATTCTAGTCCCCTGCCCAGCTAATCAGCACTTGCCTTTCTTTCTCTGCATGCCAGGACCACAAAGCAATCAGTCATTTGATGCTTCTCTGAGATTTCAAAGCCCCTGATCCTGAAAGCAACGTCTCCTCTCCCACAGGCCAGAACAGAGTTGAGATAAACCTCAGCACTGCACAGGCTGGTACCTGATGTAGCTCTATTTGCTTCTGCTGTGCCACAAAATAATGGAGGAAGTCCATGGGAGTGGAAAAAAGTGGCTCAACATATACAGCCCAAAGGGAGGCTCTCAATAAAGCCAGTACCTACTCCTACAACAGCCAGAATATTCAGGCAACACTGCTGTCAGTCATGTCCTCCACTGCCACCTTTAGTGACTGAGTGGGCATATCAAATTTGGGTTGAAAATCTCTCTGCTTGCAGAGCTGAATGTGGAAATAACCTTTTGCCTTAGAAATGCACCAAATGTCAGCCAGAGGTGGTTGGCAGATCTGAACTGGAGGCTTTCCTACGTGCAGAATCTTGCAATAGACATATCAGCATCCTGGGAGCACCAAGCACTAGAGATGTAAAATCACATACTATGGGAACACAAGCTACATTCTCAGTATTATTAGGCCTAATCCTGGGTAATTTGATCTCTGTTAATGGTTAAAGAAGGAAACAGCTTCTCAAAGAGGCAATCAGTCTTGCTAAAGTACATGAGCATAAATTGAATCAGAGCTTCAGAAACTCACTTCACATTTTATGTAAAAATAGAAAAAGTAATATATGCAATAGAGCCATTAAAATGCATGTGCATTTGTGTGCAAGTTCTCTTTCTTCTCTTCCTTTCCTCCCCAGCTTGATAGCTATATTGTTGATAGGAATAAAATATCAGCCTTTACTTGTACACATACCCAAGATCTTGTAAGTCATTACAACGTGTTTTTGAGATTTGCCACTTCACTGCTCTATAAAAAGCTTCCTGAAAAAGTATTAACAGATGGCCTCTTACTCTCTGAGACTGTTCGCAATACACCAGATGGCAACCTGAAAGAGAAAACCCAACTTACATTTTCAAAACTGAAAGAAATGTGACAATATCCTCACAATAAATATACAGCATGAAGGTAGCAATAAATGATCCGTTTGAAACAAACTGGCTTTCTTTATTTAAGCAGTGAATCCAGCCCTCACTTTAAAACATATTGCAGAATGCTTCATATCCAGTGCTGGAAGTAATTTCTGATGCAAGCAGAAAGTTTGCTTTAAATGAGCAACAGATTTATTAGAGGTAAGGTTATTTGAAAGAGTGAAAGAATGACCCAATAGCCTTGGGCATTAAGACTTTCTTTACTGGATCCCTGGTATCTGGTTTGTGTCCAAGAACTAGTCTGTAAATGGCAGCATTTTTGCTATTAATGTTGGAAGTATTAAACCAAACTTACCGGCCAGGGTCTTGTTAGGGGAAGCCAGCAGCTCTTCCAGACCCTCACTGCTTTCAAGCTTTCTGATTCACCTGCCAGACAGAGCTTAGCTCAGCTCACAAGACCTGGAGAGCTCTGCTAAATACAATCAGCCTTTCTCACTGTCAGTGGCTGCTCCCTGGGACTGGGACCAGCACTGATGAACCAGGGGATCCTTCAGATAGAGACAGTAATCCCTTCCCCACAGCAAGTCCCACTAAAACACAGGGACCACTGATGGGGTTAGACATGTCTGCCAGCACACATCAGGGAACCAAAAAAAGAGGTCTTTGTACTTCCACAGTATCAGCATGATGTGGCTTCTTTTCTGGATAAACTTTTGAGTTGTTCCTACAATTTCATTAACATTGATCCAGCTATGATCCTATTCCTAGTGCCAAAGACACAAGGTATTCTGAAGAGATTAAAACTATTCTTAAGGGAAGGGCAGGTAACTTTCCAGCTCTCTCACACTGTGGATCATTGTAATTGTTCCTAGAAAGCTCACCTTTCACATGCAGGACACACCTGGAAATCCCACTGATCCTCTAAAGCCTCTCCATAGAGGCACCCAGGGATCTGGCAGTGGAAACACAAATGCCTACACCTGCCTTCATGGAAATAGAGTGATCAGGTTTTAAGCAGAATTCCCTATTGAAGCCAATATGCCATAAGCACAAAATTGCCTGTAGGACAAATTATAAAACTACAAGCTAGACAGCTGTCCTACCATTGCGCATAAAAGGGAACCAATTCCATAAAACTGCTATTTATTATTAATAATATAAAATATTTATCATTATACCAGATGTATGAAAATTGTCACAGAGAGAGTTTTGCTCTTTGCTTTCACATTGGCAATAAGCCCGTTTTCAAAAGCTGTAAACAATAACAAAATGAGTCTGTGGAGACAAGACAATTACAGGACTAAAGCTGGGCTTTCTGAGACAGTGTACTACCACAGAGCTAAAGGACCTTCTTTGTTAGTCCAAGACAGTGGATTCTAAGAGCAGATTGTAGAGTTTCAGGGAAGAGAAGAAGAAATCTGCTAAGTTCCAACCTACAGATTCCACCTGGAGCTGGAACAACTCATTCACCCTAAAGCAAACATTGGCTTAGTTGCCTACTAATATTGTACAACTTTATCATTTTCTGATTAGACTATGGATCCATAATGGTAAAAGCCATACTGTACAAAAACTAATCTTCAGAACAACACAGGATAAAGCAACATATTCCAGTGGGAACATTATTAATTTTTTTTCAGTTGTTGTCCAAGCCACCAGTCATATGCTAAAGCAGCAGTGTTTAAATGGTCTTTTACACCTGACAAAAAAGTCTGGTTTTGTATCTTGACACTGGCCACTTTGGAAAGTGATAGTATCTCCGTATGAATAGCTCATCCAGTGCCCACCTGGTGCTCATCCCCTTCTGAAATCTGGCCAGGCTACCACCTTCACCCTGGCAACAAAATACTAATGCACATCCCAATTGCACTGCTGCCTCCATACAGCCACCACACTCCTTGCAAAGCCCCTGGAAAAGTTCAGACATGTTACTAGGAAGGGGAAGGCAATTGCTTTGCTCTGATCCATCTTTTTCACATAGGTGCCAAGTCCTGCAAGGCAGGAGATGTGTCTTAGGCTACTCACTCCTTCCTGCTCCAGCTACTGTTGACTTACTGGTGAGCTAAACCAACAAGAGGAAGGGGAAGAAAGAAGTGTTTCTTGTTGGGTTATCAAGCTGAACAGGTTTCCAAGGAATCAGACACGAACCAAGAAAGGGCAGAGCCAGCCAGCTGTGAACAGCAGCTCAGAGGTGGGACTGTCCCTGCTGTTGGCAGCTGGCTCAGCCACAGCTCAAACCTCCCCCCTCGATGGTTTGTACAGTGTCTGGCACTGCAAATGGGAGATTTGAAACACTGAACATTTTCTAGGAAAAAACCCAAACCAGAGCACCACTTAAACTAGAAATCTACCTCTGTCATTTGAGTGAAACAATGCAAATCTGCAATCACGGGGCTTTTCATGCAGTCACACAAGCAGAGAACTTGATTTACTCTATGAAGAGGTTAAAAAGAGCAGAGTTCCCATTATATTTCATTTCCCCAACTCATTCAGTGACGAAACGTGTGAGAGTCCTGGATTGTACCCCGCAGCTCAGGGTTCCATTTTAAACCCCATGGAATGACAGGGTGTGACAGATGATGACGATGGCTGTCACCATTCACTCTGGAGCTGGCAGGCTGGAGGGAGCACTCTGCCAAGGTGCAAGCTCAAGAAACAGAAATGCCAGACCTGAAGAGATGGCTGCCCTGGGCTTTTAAAAGCACTTAAACCATTCAGCCCCCAGTCAGTGACTGCTGGCTGTGAAGTTTTTGCTTTGCTGGTGCTAAACAGGGAGGTGCTGGTATTGCACCAAGTGGGTCAGGGTTACTCACCAGGACATAGAGATCATGGAAATGCAAGCTGGCCACAGCAGTGAAGGTGCTGTGCAGCCCAAAGACTGCCTGAGAAGAGAAATGAAGGAAAGGACACATCTTTACAGCCTGATCCCCATTCTAAATGTAACTATTATTAATAACATCCTTAAAAAGCTAAATACCATCCTTCAAACTTATCTTCATGTCCTGCACATAACATTTCCAAGGCACAATCATTACTCAAAACCAGACACTTTTAGATTAATATATTTTGCTGCTCCAGCCCAAGAGGTACCTGTGTTTTTAGTTAACAACCGGAGCTCTACTCGCCTGGTTTTATTTCTTTAAATTTGCAGTTCAAGATACACTGGGAGTTTTTTAATGCAAACATGACTTTGTATTCTCACTATTCAACAGGTTCCCTATGAGCTTATCTGTACACATAGTACTTTTTGGAATACTATGTTTGGTTCAACTCTTACCAACCGTAGCATAAATCTCAATGTATCATACAAATGTAAAAGTGGTGTGAGGGGAGGAACTTGAGTAACAAGACTATCAAAATGCCTTGGTCTAGGTTTCTGTCTGCAGGGAAAAAAACAACTGACACAAAAATGCTGGAAACAGAGATGTCTCCTTCATAAAGACTGAGAGCACATGTCCTAGGGGTGCAGTATTCAAACAAGAATCAGCATTTTAGCTGGAGACAAATGCACTAATCACAGTCATGAACACAGCTGAACTAAATGCCTCAGCAAAACCACTCAGTAATGGCACTAGTCATGATAAAGAAAATGAGTATTTTCAGGATAGGATGCACTCAAAGAATACAAACAGAATCCTTTGTGCCTGCTTTTATGAAGAAATAATTCAGAGTATGTATTTGACCAGCTTGCTATTAAAATGGCAGCACAGCTCAAGGCATCCTTTAAAGTAATGTGTCTGGATGAGAAAGAGATACTCCATAAATTACTTTTAATTGTCCAGATGACCAATTCCTCTACCACTGAGTACAAACAGTTCAGCAGGGAAAAAACCAGGAATGAATGATTACAGAACAATAAAGGTTATTTTTAAAGTAAATTGAAACAAACAAATCTTTTGCCTTTATGCATTCCTAAACCTGTCCTTTATTAAATAGTGACTGATCTAGTCTACATTCGAAGTTGAAAAGACACAACAAATAGGACTCTGAGCCTATATTTAATCTACTTTTAACCACCTCTGCTTCAGACACTGGTTTTCTCTTCCAAGCTAATTAGCTAGCCCTGTCAGGAGAAAATGCCAATGCAGCTAAAGTTACTATATAAAAAATTAGCAATAAAAATTTCTGAAAATCAGATTTATTTTCTAAACTACGTATCAAGTCAAAATGTTCAACTTACTACATAATACCAAGTGATATTAAAAGGGTGATAATTTTTCTTATTGTTTAAAATTTGGAAGCACTACTTACAACAAGAAAAAAAAAAAGAATTTGAAAAATAGAGAATAGAAACACTCCATTACTCTTATCCCATAGCTGTATGACTTATAGCTGCTGCTGATTAACCAAATCACAAGGCCTTTATTTCAAATGCAAAATGAAATGTTTAGTGGCAGCTCATAGCCCAGAGTTTCTGGTTCACAGGCCCCTGTTCTTTGATGTATTACTGACCTCTAGTCGAGAAGCTCAGGAATTACAGAGCAGAGCCGCTCCCACTCTGCGGATGGCATGGGAGAACTCGTTCAAAGCCTAACGAAGCAGGGCAGAGCCGGGCATCCTGCCCCTCCCAGCTGTGGATCGAGCAGAGGCGATGCACAGCGGGGCCGGGCAATCTCTGCAGGCAGGGAGAAGGTTTACACCGGGTTTGTCGGGGAGAGTTTATGTAGAACATTGTGTGTTTGCATTTCCTAGTTTTTAGCTTTAATGTCTTGTAACTCAGTTAAACCTCTCAGGAGAAGTGAAGTACTATTGATCTGTAATCAAGGATACAGGAAATATTGAGAAATCCGGACCTGGCTCTTCTCTTAAACTAAAAACTATGAGCAAGTTTGAGGGGAGAGGTGCAAGAGAGACGTGGGAGCCTTGTGAAGCCTAATTAGCACAGAAATTCCATCCTGTGCTCCCAAACCCCTGCCACATTTACCCAACACATTCCTCAAAGGTGAACAACTGACCTCAAAACACAGAGCACCAAGACAGCTTTTCCTAGCAGAAATGAAACCCTGCTGATTAACACTCAGTCCCCACTCAGGCTGGTCTCTTCACCCCTGGTTCTTTGGTGGCACTAGCACTGGCAAGGCTGTGCCACAGACTTCTGGCCCAGACTCATCAGAGCGTTTTAAACACGAACTCAGCTAACACACATCACTGTATTACTGACTAGGAATGCACTGAGGTGCATGGCTCAATGCTTTACCAGGTCAGGCCCTCACTGTATTTGATAAAGGTAAATGAAAGTTAGTGCTTATTTCTTTCACCAAGTGAAAGAAGAATCCGTAGACAAACCATCCCTTATTAAGGCAGTGAAAAAATGACATCTCATTTACATGGCTTTACATCAGAAAGAACATTGTTGCTTTAAGTGAGAAAAATGGAACAAATACAGAAGATATTTGGGTGTTTCCACTAAGTATTTTCTTGGAAAAGAGCAATTGCAGGCAAGAGTAGCAGTTACAGAAACAAACAACACTCAAAAGAAATGAAAATTTGCAAATTTGTAAAATATGATGATCCTTTTAAAGAAAAACTCATCATAGCTTCCCTGACCAGAATGCTATAGCTCCAAAATAAATAGCTTTAATCTCTGCTAATCTTATTTCAGCAAAGAAAAGATAAAGCTGGCAACAAGAAAATTATTATTCCATCAAGTTCAATAAGTCAATCTATTTTTAACATCCCTGATCTTGATTTTGTTTAATAAAACAAGGTATCCAAGTTTCCAGCAGAGCAGATAAAGGAAAATGATGAGTATCCCACAGCTGCACGTAATGAGGGCTCCTGAAGTAATGGATCACATCCTTCTTACTGTGAAATATTCAAGAGGGCTCAAGTAAAGAGAATCATTTCCTTCAGCACAAGATCAAACTCACTTTGAAACCAGGAAAATGTGGGAAGTATTAGGCTAGGCTGTAAGTTCAGTCAAGGACAGGTATTATACACTTCATACCTGCCAAGATTTGTCTTCTAGGAATTATGTCCTAATTCTATTACCAGGAAAATGTTTCAGAAAAGGCTCTGTTCTTTAAAGCTGGAATAGCAGACACGGAGATCAAAACAAACTTTTTCCAGACATGTGATTAATATTTGCCCTCTTATTAGGCAATTTGTTGGGGGAAGAAAAAAAAAAAAAGCCCTGGTTAAAAGTCACCACAGATCTCTTGCCAGGGGAAGCATTTTTTGGCTGTGCAGAGGCTGTGTAGCCTGGCTTTCCTGAAAGCAGGAGAAGTATCTGACAGCAGCAGGGGGTGAGCTGTGAGGCACTGCAGCAGAGCTGGGTGGCAGTGAGATGGGAATTGGAACAAAAAGCTGCTGCTTCACTCCTCAGAGAAGAACAAGAAACACACAATCCCTGAGCTGGAAGGGACCACAAGGAACATCCAGTCCAACTCCTGGCTCACTCTTCCTAGAGCACTGCAAACAGAAATGGCCTAAACCCAATTCCAGCCCTCAGCACTCTGCTAATGTGAATAATTATTCGTCAAGCCAGATTAGAACTGGCATTTTAATGCCATAAGGAGATACATGACTTGGGATTTTCCATCACTTTCTTGCTGCCAAAACTTCAAAGTTTTCCCACAAGACAAAAATTACAAAAAAAATCTGGTTCAGAAACTTGAATTGACACTTGTGAACAGAGTGGCTTCATTTTGATGCAGATGAACACTCTCCTTCAGAGATCAAAATTTTTTGTTTTGACTTTATTATTCTTACAAAGTAATTGCATTCTCATTTGTTATAATACCCTTTTAAATTATGTCAAAATTATGCAATATAATACAAATTGAAATAGAATTGAAGCAAAGGTCCTTGATCTTATCAAAGCAAAACTTTTCAATACAGCTGTCACCAAAGCAATATCTCTACATAAGACAGTTTGATTTAATCAAATCAACACTTCCCTGAAAAAAAAAAAAAAAAAAAAAAAAAAAGGCTGCAGTCAGATAATATTCAGGCAGTTCTTATAATGTCTACAGAAGGTGCACAAGCAGGACTCAAGCAGGACTTTGTTCATGAGATCTGCAGCCACACTTGCAGCCCAACACTGCACTGCAGCATGACCACCCTGATGCCATTTGTCGCCACCTTACCCAGCAGCCTCAGCAGAATCCAACCCCAAGGCCTGCCAGACATCCAGTGTAGGGTGGCCATGGAGCACAAACCATGATGGGTTTGTAAGCTGCAGGTAACTGCTCCCCAGTCACACAGCACACAGGGAATCTCCAGCACAAGTGTAGGAATGTATATACATATATATTCATACTACAAATTACAGATTCTACTGTGGCATTGGGACCAAAAGAAAAGGGCAAGTGTTTTGAATGCATGGATAATGCCAAATTGAATGTACTTGGGACAAAAGTCACAAGATACTAAAGCAGATTTTCAAAAGCGCTTCAGAGATAAATTCAAAAAACTTGTGCAAACACAACATTTACAAAGCTCACAGATTTTAAACTTAAAACACAGGAGAAAATTAGAGCAGAAAGAGGAAGGTCTGAGTTCCCCTAAATGTCTGCAGAAACTAAAATCAGAGCTATAAATATTTCCACTCCCAGTCTTGTACTCTTTAGATTTCTGTTCTCTTTTCTTGCTGGATCCTAATCTTCCAGGTCATGAGTTACTTCTGATTTCACTGTTCATTACATCTTACTGTTCTTTCTCTCCTACTTCTCTCTATTATCCTGCTCCCTGTCCAATTGAACCTACAGAAACATCTCAGACTTTGCCATTTCCTCTTGCTTAGTCAAAGCTCCATTATAGTTGATGCCTTCACACACTGCTGGATAGAAATGTTCTTCTGCTACTCAGCACTGAGACAAGTTTTACAGATAGAGGGCAAAAAGCTCTTTTTGCTGCTTCATATGGTAGATCTTGACATTGGTAGTCTATCTTCTTTCATAAGCAGAGCTCCCACAGACTTTAAAAGGAGACCTGTACATTTAGGCAGAGAAGAATATTGGAGTCAAGATCCACCCATGCAGATCTGAAGATAATTTTCATTAGCTAGGAAGTCAAACACAGAGACATAAAAAGTTTTGACACAGAGTCAACTTGGTTGGGAGTTTCTGATGTGAAAAGCAAGAAGTTCTATAGCCTAGAAAACTGTAAAGTGCTGGAAAACCTAGTTACCAGGAGGGCAATTTCATTCTTTATGTAGCGTTTCACATTTGAATGCTAAGTAACCACTGGAGGGGAAAAAAAAAAAAAGAACTACACATTCAACAAAGGAACTCAGCTGCAACTAGCAGGCACTTCCCAAGTATATGAAATGTAAGCTGTGCACAGTGCCCTGCAAGTAGTCTGGGTGCCAACCATGACATTATGGTCCTTTTGCCACTGGTGATATTGCTGCCTATCAGAGAAAATACACATTAGCACCAGGAATTAACATCCCTGATATTGAACCATCACATCCACATCCCATCCTTCATGCTGTGGAACACTCGTTCCAGCAGGGGACTCCACTTGACCAAGACAACACAGCAGCAAGTCACTAATACATAATTAACATGCAATGGTGATTAATTAGGTAACATCTGACCAATAGCTGGGACTCTCATCTGCCTTTGCCTGCCTCAGCACACAAACACACTTGTAACTCTCACATTAATCTAAAATGTACCCCATTTCCCCCAGCAAGCACAGGCCAAAGGGGGGATTCCAATCTGTTGCACAGCACAGTGTGGAGCTACAGCATTTCCATCTACTCCAGTGTGCACAGCATGCCTGAAATTAGACCCAAATCTTTGCTTTGCAAACAGCATGCCATAAACATTCCTGTAGTGCTACAAAGAATACCCAAACACAGCCACCTCCATTTTTTTTTTTAAGATTCCCATTGCTTCTACTTTGTACATAGGGTATATTTCACCTTCCTTCAAAAAGTTTGATTTTAGGGTTCTGTGCATCTATACACTTGAAAAAACATCATGAGTTATGACTGACTGATGTACAGCTGTTTAGGGACCAAAATCTTAATTCCATTGCTTAATCACTGCTGTACATTAGCTTATTAACAGAGCTCTGTTTATTGACTCTGCTTTGTGCCAAGTGCTTACAGCGGCTACTCTGCATCCCCAGTGGAGGCTCTCCCTCCTTGTACCACAGGTAACAATTCCTGCTGAGGCAGCATCCTGCTGTTCTTCCAGCTGTTCTGGTGCCATCCTGAGAAATAGGGTCAATGCTGGCATCTCATTTATTTGCTGATGCTTGGCTTGCAACCTCTTCCCTCTAGAGACAGCGCTGCTCACAAGAGCACTTTACTTTTATTGCTCCTGTTAAGCTCTTTTGTTCTTCAGTAGAGGTTGCTCAGCCCAGCAAGACCCACAGCTCAGGTTCTCCAGCAGAAAACAATGGTTTGGTTTGCTTGAAAAAAATGGGCATTCTCTGTTTGTCACTGCTGCATTTGCACCTCACTCACCCAGTTCCACAACAAAACTAACATGGCACTTGCAAGGGCAGAGGTTTTTAACTGCTGTGCCTCTTTCATCCCCAGAAACACTCTGCCCCACCTCAGCAGCAGGCAGAAGGGCCCAGCTCTCCAGGTGCACTGCAGAACCCTCTCAGGGACTTCTGCAATTCCTCAGGAACGTCCTTGCCCTGAGCTTGCAGATACATCTTGATTCACTGGCTGTCAGAGACAATTCTGTTTCATGTCTCCCCAAAAGATTACTGGATTTTGATTAAGAAAGGTCAAGGGCAGTTTTTCCCTTTCAATATAAAGAGAATGACTTGAGGAAAAAAATACTCATCACCTAGCACCTTTATCTCCACTTGAAAAATTAAATTGCCTGAAGTGATGGAAGGCTTAGGGCAGGGTATGCACAGAAATGCTTCCATGCAAATAAAATCCTAAATAATTTATCTACGTACTATAATTTTACATCCCCCAAAAACTGTGGGGTTTTTTTGCAGATGTATTAGTAGGAGAACAAAACACAAAGCTCACGTAGCCAAGTCTCAGATAATACCCATTTGCCAGAACAATTTTAAATGCACATTGTATTAGTGACCCAGCATACCAGAGATTTAGATTAATCCTTAACGCTTCAATACATTCCCCAAAATAACTTCCCCAGTATTTGATTTTCCTTTGAAGGAAAGTGTGTCAGAGATATAATTAGCTCTAGCTGCAGACTCCAAATCTCTGCCTGGCACTGCTCTCAGTAAAACACACCTTCAGCAGTGTGAAATTGGTATAGCTACATTGAATCTGCTACATACAACTGAAGCACTTCACACCAGCTGAGGATCTAAGTATATATGCATAAATGAGGGAAAAATACATTTTTACCTGGAATAATAATGCTGCAGAACACACAGGATCTCGGGCTGAGTAAAACAAATGACAAGTTCGTAAGAAATACGTTCTTTTAATTCAGTTTAAGGCACTAAATAACCACTGTCTTCTAACAGAGAATCAGATGCATGGTGGGTATCCCTACATTAATTAGGAATAAGACTGTCACATGGATTTTAATGAAATAAAGTTATATCTATGGCTTCTCCAGGATATTAAAGTCAATTTATCTGAGGAAGACAAGTAATGGCTGGCTTTTTGTAGGAATTGGAGCAGTTCATTAAGGAAGGTAGCAGGAGTTAACACCATCTGAACAAGCTCTTATTTTTTAAGGTACAAATTCTAAGACTCTCGATTACCAAGACAGAACTGCAGAAATCCAGCAGGCTGATAGAAAACAACACAAATTACTGCCCTCACACTAAAGCACCATGTACCTTGTGGTTGTGAGCACAAAGTACAGACAGCACTTACATAAAATACTCAGCAAAACCATTTTTCTCAGATACAAGCTTCCAAACATATTTACCTTAATGCATTTGGCCATCTGGACTTATCTACAGCGTATCTTAGGAAAACTAATGCTCCACATCCTGTGTTGCTAAATGCCACACTAAAAATTTAAATGGGAGGCTTTTAGCTCTCCTAGTCCAAAACAGAGAATGCCAAGCCCATTAGCACCTAGGAAGGCAAACATCCAGGTCTCTGTCACTGGATGTGACAACCCTCAAGTGCACTGAGCAGTTCCACAACCAGTCAGCTCCAAAAGCTAAAGGTTTCCATCTCCTCTTACCTGTGGAGTCTCATTAGACTAGTCCTCAGGAAAATCCACAAAAGAGCATATTGGTGTTAGCTTAACCCCCCAGTCTTATTTAGTGTTTCAGTGATGAAAACACTCATTTCCCACATGTTAACTAATTAAAAATTCAGATTCTCCTGCTGTATCATAAGAAGCATGAATTCCAAATTAAAGCTTTTATTTAAAATAATGAAATTTTTAATAAAACACATGAAGTTTCCCTTTGGGCAATAGTAAGAGGTAAGGCTAATGAGAGCAAACACCTCAGCCCTTCCCACTACCAACTGTCTGCTCGACCACTCCAGCCCCAAGTCTCCTGGGTAAAGGGGACAGGACTTGTGTCATGACTCTCATTCTCCACACAGCCACTCAAACATGTAAGTTTCTGGTTTTCCACCTTTCACACCAACAGTTTCAGCACAGATAATGCAATTTAATTCTTCACTTGCTACAGAAGACCACTGAGATGTTTCACAGTATGGGCCTGATGCTCTGTGTGGCCTTTTCAGAAGTGTTACAAGCTTGTATTTGAAAACATAGCTACACAAGTCCCCTCTGACTCCTTCAGTGCAGTAAGGGCTGTAACAAGACAAAGGCAAGAGCTTGTTTTGATACAAGCAGGATTTTTATTCAATCCAAATGTTTTCTGTACAACAGAAAGGTTCTATACAAAAGAAGGAAGCATTAATTCAGTTGCAAGAACAGGCACAAAGAAGTTTCTGAACCCTAGTGCTTTAGAAAGTCAATCATTTTTTTGAAAAACCAACCATGTGAAGTGTTGTTATAGATGTTATAATCCTGGTTTGGGTCACTCTCCATCATGTACAACTCTCCTGCATGGACATCCTCGAAGTTAGCACTGAAGTTGCTGGGATCAAACTGAACCCACAGAGTGTACCTGTAGTTGATGGTACGCATGGAATAGCCCATGATCCTGATGTCTTTCAGCCTTGGTTTGTCAGAGTTCCACTGGGGAGTGTCTGCTGGCCTGGGATACTGGCTGAGAGCAACAGGTTCTTCATTAAAACACCTGTCACTGTCATCACACCCTTCCTTGCCTTGCTCCACCTTTCCTTCAGAGATATTAAAATAGTGGACAATGCTTCTCCCCTCAGTGCACAGCACAACACCAAATGACATCTCTGGGCATGCAGGAGGGATCTGCAGGCCAGCAAGCTCTGCAAGTGTTGGAAACAGAGACACCAGCTCCACCACTTTTTTACTTTGCCCTAGAAGAAATAATATCAAAATATAAATTATGGAACAGAGTAGTTGGACAACAATTTTTTCTAATAATTCAGCTGGTATTTTATTCAAAGTGTTCTGTACAGGATTTTTGGGAGTACCAAAATCAAGTCAATTAAGGAGTGGCAGTTAGCTGTGAAGATGCCAGTCCATGCACTTATGATGTACTTTTAACAAAAAAACTTCTGCATTTATGTTTCTTCATTAGCCTTAGAGATAATCATATCCATTAGTCTGAAAAAGTGCTCTTCATAAAGACAAAGTAAATTCTCAAGGTGCATGGAGACACATAACTACGTTTATCTACCCACTGCAAACAAAAAATAAGCACTGGAAATTTACCTTGAGGTACTGAGCCTCCAATATGGCTAAAAGGGTCAAGGTAGGGGAAGACTCTTGCTCCTTGATTGACAGGGGAAGCTGTCATTCCTGGGACATAAAACATCAGTGGCACTCGGGTAGCAACATCAAAATTGCTGTATTTTGCCCATTCACCATGTTCTCCCAGGGACCACCCTAGGTGACAAAGAACACAATTCAGAGCAGATACTGGTTTGTAATCTAGTAGTGATTTCTTCTTCATTGTAAATTGACTGACTGTGGAGGCCACTAGTCTGTTATAAAGGTTATATCAAAAGGTAAATAATCTGTATTTAGATGTAACAAGGCTTTTCTCTAATGTGAAAACTATTTCAACAGCCACCCAAATCTTGCAACTTGATACTCTTTCATAAAGGAAATAATTACACCTTTCCTTATTTCTAGGTTCTCAAGATTAGAATTAGGAAATTAGCATGAAAACAGCAGAAAAGAGGAATTGGGGTGTGTCACAGTGCCTGCAAGAGTCTCCAGATCAATTCCACAAAGCATTCATTTAAGTTTTGGGCAGCTGCCAGCTCTCCAATGCTCCTGTTAACACTGTAGCTGAACATCCCTTGGAGCCAAGGCTGCTCTCTATGCCAGACTGCCATATCAGGACGCTACCCCTGAGGAAGCAATAGAGACAAAACTTTTCAGCTCTCCTCTTCCTCTTGAAAGAGATGCCAACATGACTTCCTTCCAGGCAGATACACTGCCAACTTCACTTTGGGGGAAGACAAAGGAACTCTGTGACAGTTATGTTAACACATGTTTTTTCTTGATCACTTTGCCAGCCATGGTACTGGAAACACCAACTGTTTACAGTTATCCAAAGCAAGAAAAAGAAAAATTCAGTTTACAAACAAGTCAGAAGTAACACCTAGAGTCACTTTAATACCAAAAGGATTAATCCCGTTGATGTGCAACTTATAAGAGCTTTTTATACACACATGCTCACAGAAGTGAACCCAAACTATACATGTGAATTTAATTTGATGTAGTTAGTTCACATCCTAATTGGTTTAAATCAGCTAAGCCATTCCACAATCAAATGGATCATGACAGGGTTATTTTAACAAATATTAGAGTATTGAAACAAGCACTAAATACTTGAGGCATTTTTCCCACAGCTCAAATTAAGTTTTTTACCACCAGGATCCAGAGTGTGCAGGATCTCAGTTATAAGGAGGAACCATATCCCTATCAGTTTAGATGCTCTGCAAGCGGCAATGACAAGTGTAAGAAAACACACTTGAGCAGTTAATGAGAAAGCCTGTTCCCCACTGTACCAGATGGCCTTCTACAAATGGTGAAGGGGGAGGAATGGTGGCTGTACTCTTAGAGCACAGTTCCCAGCAAGAGTCACTCCTTGGGTAGGGGGTGGGAATACAGCAAGCTCACCCCGTGTCCTGGCAGGCAGCCTCATCCCTCACCAGCAAATCCTCAACCTGATTAAAAGTGCCTATGGGGACAGAACTGTGCAGCCACAGAAGCCAGTGCCAGTCCCCTCAATCTGGCTCAGACAAGCCAGAGGTACAAGGTGAGACAGCTCTGCTTGACACTATAGAAACACACACTGGATTAATAAGCCAGCACTGAGCTGCACAATGAAGTTCTTAACAGTAAGCTCAAGAAAAATTTCAATGCTTACCATGATCAGCAGTAAAAACTACTATTGTGTTATTTGAGAGTCCTGCATCATCCAAAGCACTCAGAAGCAGGCCAATTTGCACATCCAGGTAAGAAACTGCTGCATAATAACTCTGACGAATCCGCCGCTGCAAGGCAAGAAAACAGGAGAGAAAAAAATTTTTGCCCAGACACATAACAGCAGAACCAGGGGGACTCTACTTGTAAAGCTTTAATTTTAATTGTCTGTAGCCCAATTAATGTCCCAGAAAAGGCAAACTGGGAGGGAGCAGCTAGAAAACTCCACCTCCCAGAAGTGCTTTCAAGCAAAACACTGCAAATCAACCCATTCTGCGTCTCTTGGCCTAGCCAGTGCACCTAATTTTGGCATAAGGACTGGAGAGTAAAGGAATATCTTGCAAAAGAAGATAAACTGCATGCTGGCTTGAAATAGATAAACAGGTTTAGATAATGAACACAAACACAGCACTGGCAGCTGCTACATACATTCTCTCACATGCAACCTGAAGTGCAATGACAGGGAAGGTTTGCCTACAGAACTAAAGGTGACAGTATACAAGGCAGGGAATTCATAACTGCAAATGGTCAGTTGCTGAATAACTGGGAGCATCCAAGAGCAGCTGACTCCTCCCTTGCATTTGAACAAGTGAAGGCAGTTTGACTTCAGAACACTGTATTGACAGCTTACCTGGAAATCATCTGGAAGTGCTCCATAAGGGAAACTAACATTTAATGCTTGCACATCATCCCTCTGTCTGATATCCATCCAGGGGTTGTATGCCACAGAAGGTAGCTTCCTAGGCACCCAGGGATCTGGGGCCAATGTGATATTTTCCAAGGGGTACAACTTGAGAAATTCCTTTACAAGACAAAACACATAGAAAGACTGTCCTCACCTCCAACATATACTGTGAATTTTGTGTTTAAACAACAACCACTTTCCCTTGCAGGACCCTTTAATGTTACAGTTTACAAGGCTTCACTCCCCTTCTGCCAGAGTGTGAAACACAGCAATACTAGGTATCCCCAGCCAATTCCTGAAAAATACTGAAAAAAACAGCTTCCTATATCTCAAACCAGAACTGCAATTAAAGGTCCAACACCACTTTGAAATCAGTAGGAGTTTTGCCACCAAGCCAAACAGAGAATGAAAACAAGATCTTGTAAGCCTCATTATGTCATACTCCATCAAGCTGAAGTCCATCTCCATGCAATAGCAGTCACCATCATGGTGGCAGAAGCCTGGCTTTTGGCTGAGGAGTCACAATTCATTCTCATTAAATGTTCTGAAATACATCACAGGTGACTCCTGAAGTTACACCAAATCAAAGCTGGTTTCCAACTTGCTTTCAGGAAACAGCGATAAAGCATTTGTGGGAACATTTGTCTAAGTTCCCTTTCCTGCAGGTTCCAGCCTCCTCACCTGTGGGTACCTCAGTGGGATATGTGGCTTGTGGTAACCAACAGCCAGGAAGAACTTTTGCCTGGTGGTTTTCATGACGTTCAGTAAGTGTATGGCCTCCTCAGTGCTCTGAATATCAGGCAGAGTCCCCCCAGGCATTTCCGTCACATTCACTGGGCACACCAAGTTTGCATGAAGTTTTCCATCTTTTCCCCTACAAGTCTTCATAAAAGAAAAAAAAAAATTAGTTCAGCAACTTCTGGTAAATATAAAGACAAAATACTCTGTTCTGTAACTTCAAAACCAATTTGTTTCTACCAACAAAAGAATGCAACTTCCATGCCCATGAAAATGCAGAAATCCTCTCTAAAGCTGGGTAGAAGATTAAATGTAGTCACATGGGTCAAAAGCCCACAGCTTCTATGATGAATAGAATGTCTGATCTAATGGACATGCAGCAGCATTTGGTTCTCCTCTATATACATACATTTTAGTTCCTTCTGATCCCAAGTGTTCAGAGAAAGCTACCTGGAAGCTACTGACTTAGCTTCTGAGCAAATGCCAGCAGTGGCTGATGTGTAATCAGAGAAGAGAGATAAATTAGACTAAACAGTGGCCAGGGAAAGGTGGCCTCAGCAGGGTGTTTGGGAGGGTTGCTAAATGAACCTACTTCTCTTTATGTCATGGATGCAAATGCTGTTGTTGATAAAACCAGTCTTCTTCCAGCAGTAAACCCAAGACCAAAGCACTGCCAAGGCTGTCTGTACCCTCGTGACTGCAGTTCCTGCTGGGCAGTGTACAGACTCCAACACACAATGCTAATGCAATGTTTGCATAAAGATAAGTGTGACACAAAACAGTATGGTTTAAGACTAACAAACATTCTAGAAAACTGGATCAGATTATAAACTTTTGGGTTATTTAAACATAATTTTAATTATGGCCCCTGCTCACTCAGTCCTGAGCTCTTTGTCACATTAAGTTTACCAAGACTACTGACAATGTTTTGTCACTAACTAAAGCAAAGCCAGATCAGTTGCAGGTGCAAGCTGACAACCACACTTTTCAGATAAAGGAATTCGTGACCTAGACACAAATAAGGATCATTCTTGCTTATATCTCAGTAACTGAAGTTTCCAAATACCGATTTACAAATACTTAAAACATCTGCAGGACAGGCACATTGATGGACAAAACACACATCTGAAAATCTAGGTCTTCTTCTGGAAAGCACAGAAACAAAGTAATGAAGTGGTTACTTGTTTTCCTGCACAAGGGTGCAGCCTCAAACCCAGAGGGCACAGCCTGTCCTTGATACAAAGAACCTGGTTACATCTTGAACACCTTTCTCTGTTGGAGTGCCACAAATCACACTTACCTTATCATTCTCATACTTTTCAGCTGAAGGATGAAAGGGTGGAATGGACCAACTGTAGGGATAGTCATCACTGTAATTGGATGAAACTCCTGGAATGGATAAAGATATTAAAAATGCTCTAACAGTTCACTGAACCAGGAAGAGCTCAGACACAAGTTTAACTTGTCTTCAATTGTTTTTTTTTAATATGTTAAATGAAGAAACATTTCAAATGAACCTTTGACAACTGAGGAAAAGATAACCAAGAAATGAAAGTCAAAAAGTTTAAGACAGATATTTTTCCCCAAAATACACTTTGTACTAGTGAGGGAGAGTCAAGCCTGTTGAAGAACCTTACTTCAGGGAACACCAACAAAAAAAAAACCAAAAAACCAAAAACCAAACCAAACCAAATCAAAAAACACCCAGGATTAATAACAGTCTTAATGCACATCCTTGATTAGCTTTACTATAAACTGAAACACATACTGAAACTATCCACACAAGTTTATTTCTAGGATAAGGAACTGCCAAAAAGAGGATCAGTATTACAATATTTTTCAACTCAGTAGCGTTATTGCTTTTTAACTAGTGAACTAATTTCCTACTGAACTTGTAGTATTACTCATACATTCTACACGTCCTAATCCACACTCACAGCCTATTAGGAAACAGGAAGCATGTAGAGGCAGAACTAAGCCAACAAGTAATTTCATTTTCAGCAGATACCTAACCTCCAGATGTATTTTTAGAATGTTAGACATTTACTCCCACAATTCCCAGACAAGATGTGAAAACATCCATTAGATAAAAGTCATCTAATACATTCATCTCTAATCCCTTAAGACTTAATGACAACCACTGTAAAATCTGGCTTATGATTATGATTTAGGTTCTTAACATAGATGAGAATCACACATCAATACTCATGTAAGTTTGTGAGACTATACACATCAAGCATTTCTATGTTAAGCAAAAGACAATTCAAACCATACCAGGGTGAAAAACTTTCCCCACAGACAGGGTCACGTAGCCATTTTCCTTGAAATACTGGGGCATGGTGGAATAGTTTCCTGCATGAACTCTCCAGTAGGAGTAGAAATCATAGAGCCGGGTGGTGTCAGGCCTGCGGCCAGTGAGAAATGACACTCTGCTGGGAGCACACACGGCTTGCTGGGGAGAAAGGCAGCCAAGGAGAGACATTTGGAACAAAAACCAAAACACATATACGAACTAACTCGGGCATAGTGATGCCTTAAGTTTTAGCTTTCATATTTCCCAGATTCTGTACTGCATTAGGATATAACTCTGAACTTCACATAAGTGTTAGCAGTTCTCTTCACAAAACAATCCTTTTCCAGCCTGAGAACACTGCTGCAGCTCCAGGCCCAAAAAATATAAACAACAGTGAATTGAGGAGAGCAATCTGGGAGGATGGGACTTCATAACTTGAAGCTGTAATAAGACAATTAACCCAAATATGGAAATGGACCAAACTTATAAAAGTGTGAAAACTCATGACCCATCATCCATCTCGGGTGTAGCCTCAGCTGGGCTCTTGTACTGCCCAAGGTGTAACCTTTGAAGGCCTTTTTAATAAATCCCTACTTTATACCTTCAACACTGTCTAGCCTCTGTTCCATGGGAGCCTCTCAAGGCATCAATAGCTGTGCCACAACCACCTGAAAGCTTGGGAATCACAGGGAATGAGTTTAATATCACCTAAGGCTGGAATGAACAGTATCCTTATTAAGCACATCAATTCCAAACTGCAAGCTTTTAAAAATGCAAGTCAAGTTCCATAAAGGCAGTACTTTTGAAATCTGGTTGCTCACATCACACAGTATTAAGCAGCAGTGGCAGGTGGACTGTGCTGATAAAAGCCAAAAGCCTAGTTGATCTGGACTGCCTTAAGAATAAAGAAAGGATAAACACAGGAGGTCTGGGTTATGGTCCAAAGGTCTGACAATTCTGCTTCAGACTGACAAAACCCAAGAGTTACTGCTTTGGGCTGGAATTACACCAAAGTTCTAATTTCTCAGCACAGAGGAACTTGGGAATGTAGACATCCCATACAGAGTATTCAAGTGAAGAGCACTCAGTGACGTTTTCAGTCCTCTATTTTAGAGTGATGCTTACCACACAAACTTCTCCTTTACAGAAGTCTATAGAAGTGGTTCCCTCAAAAGATTAAAAAGTAAAACATAATCTTTTGTAAGCAGTAGAAAAAGAGAATTTTAATTTAGTAAAATGGCATTTTGAAGCAGCACTTGGCTGCAAACAGTGAAAACGCTTGAGTGGCAATCTACTCCTCCAAGGGCTACACAAATACCATAATTTAAATGCCCTGTTTTCATTTTTCTCACCTTAGTAAAGATAGGTTCACACACTGCAGTTCAGCCCAATCATTTATTTTCTACTGAAAATACTTCAAGTTAATAAATACTTGCTTTTTCCACTGGCCTGCCTAACACCTACTGTGATAAAACCAGTAATTATTTTGCATAGAGAAAACATGTTTAAGTCATTTATCTCACCTGGGCATATGCATTGCTGAACACCATACTTTGGGAAGCAAGTTGATCAATGTTGGGAGATTTCACAAGCTTATCTCCGTAACAGCCCAACACAGGACGCAGATCATCCACAATTATAAACAAGACATTCACGCCATCTATGAAGAAACAGAATTACAAATAAATTAACCTGAGTGGTTACTTTGTGCTGATTTATCAGTTTTTAACCCTTATACATATTAGAGGACAAAAATAAAATTACTAAAATGAGCAAGAATATCTTTGTAAGGAAATGTAAACAATAGGATTAATTCTACAAAGACAGAAATTCTTATTTGGCCTAGACAGAAACATAGTGGTCTTCATTCCCTTCCTATTTCATTGCTTGCATGAAAGCAATGGTATCTTCTCCACGTGCCGCAGACGGCAAGTCCTTGCAGCTGACTAAAGTAGGGTCGTGCAAAATAAAGAAGCATTTTATAGGTCTACCTACTTCCGAATTCTACGGTCTGCAAGGTTTGAGAAGGGTGTTAAACCACAGGTAAACAACACTGCAGTCCTGTATAATTCTGCTCCCAACAGATAAAACTATTTTTCTTCAATTAATTACACGTCTTTTCAAAACGCCCTCTCAAGGCGGCGGACTGTACTGGGGGCTCGACGTGCGCAGGACCGGCTCGCCGCCGGCGGGTGAAACAGCAACCTTCCCAGGGACACAGCGAGCCCCCGGGACACAGCGAGCCCTCTGGGGACACAGCGAGCCCTCTGGGGACACACCGAGCCCCCGGGACACAACGAGCCCTCTGGGGACACAGCGAGCCCCCCGGGACACAGCGAGCCC
>VYZP01059413.1:0-11198 GCA_013400635.1 Hypocryptadius cinnamomeus
AAAACTCTTCAAGTTTGCTTTGGCTGTAAAAGAAAGGAGGACTTGAAGCACATCTGGTGTTACAGAGACCAATCTATTTCCACTTTTGGCCACTGGCAATGTCTTTGTTTGAGGACAACAGAATTTCTGCTCCTGTTTATACCCTGTAGGAATAATATTTAGTCCCCTGTGGATCAAACCCAGAGGCACAGGGGTTTTTAGAGAGTGTGTTACATTTGGTTTGGTGATACAGGCCCAGAGTCCTGCCTGATAGTGATGCAGGGAGATAAACACCAATGGTTTATGGAGAAGGAATACTGCAAGGCAAAGACCTCACTCCTGGTTGGTCCAGGACTGACTTTGCCCAGCAGATTCCAGGGTCTCCTTCCCATGAAGAAGCCAGTGAACCCTTTTAGCCCAAAGAGCTTCTGCTTCAGGAAAAGAATACACTACCCTGTAAGTTCACAGACAAAAAGTTCTCTTTGGTGCAATTTTATATCAGAACAGACTTTTACAAAATGATAATACATTTATTGTGTCATCTACAGCAGTATACATGTTAAAAACAATTTCTCAAAACACAAAAAAGGTTAGAAAGCAGCAGTTGATATCTGTCTTTCCACCTCATAACAAAGCTGAATAACCCCAGATCCCATTACCAATTAAACCAATTTTGACCAAAAAAGGTCAGTATTAGACCCAACAGGCCAGTAACTTTGTACCTTGACACAGTCAAAAGCCAAAATACAGCTTTCCATCCAACAACTTGGTTCTTCTCAGAGCTATAGCAGGGTGCATTGCCACTAAATTGACAAGTAGAAGGGAAAGAGAATGAACACACCAAATATTTGTTTTTTTACAGATTATACTGATACACAAAGGCCTCTTGAGACTTCTCTGCAAGCACAAAGTCCATTGGGAAAGGCATATGCAGAAGCCTAAGTAATTTCAGACACTGAAGAGTGTCATATCACACAGTGTCATATCACACAGTAATTCTTCACATGGATGAATTCCCCAAAAGAAAGCCAATGGGAAATTGCAATTTGAATCATAAGAAGGTGAAAGACCATGAGGTTCAAAACATTGTTCAAGCTCTGCTGGTGTGTTTTCATACACAAAGTACAATGTGTATTTAGCTGAACTTAGCTCTTTAGTACAGATATACACGGAGCATCATTAACATCAGAGCATCCTCAGCTGCTACTGCATCCTCCATATCCTCCTACCTGGTTCTTAAATGCAATTCTGAACTGGTTGCATGTGCCTGACTGCTAAATTCAGAGGGTAAAAATCCTTTCTGTTTTATTTTTTTTACTGCATGAGCACTGTTACTGTGGTTTGTTCCTGGACGTAGACACGCTGGTTGTGTGGACACAAACTGACAGGGAGAACAAAGCGTCCTGAAAACTCTCCATGAGAGCTCCTAACTCTTTACCAGGCATCCACCTCCCCCAAATCTGGTTGGTAATACCCAACAGGAGCCAGCTCAAAGCTTTTCAAGACCATAATTTCTCAGCATGCAAGAGACAGAAAAATAATGACTGGGCAAAGTTGCCAGGGAAAATTCATTTCTATCTAGCCCTCCCCAGGGTCAGCATCTGTCTCTAATCTGGTCAGGGAGATGTCCTGGAGGAGAGAAACAGCCACTTGCAAAGAGTGAATCATCTCACCCTGGAGCAGACATCAAAAATGTTTGATGCTTGTCCTCTGAAATTGCTCATTTCTCTCTTGTGACCAAAAAGGCAAAGTGAAGAAACCAGATTAAAGGAAGAAATCTTCCCTTTTGGTGTCTAAGTGATGTGGGTGTGTCCTTAGCCTTCTGCTCAAGATCTCTTCCAGGGGTGTAACTCTGAGCCAGAATACCTTATGCCAGTAATGCCAGATATTGAAAGGGACACATCTAATACAGCCCTTGATATTCAACTCCTAAGGAAGAAAAATACTTAAGAACAGATATTTGGTTTTATTTTTGCATTATGTACGTTTCCACAGTTGCAAAAAAGGGAGCCCAAGGAACACTGTCTCCACTGAGATGACAAAGTCTGACTTTGGACTGAATCCCACTCTGTGAGTTTATCTATTTCCTAGATATCCACAGATATGACTTAGGAGCTACAGCAGACACTAATCCTGTCTGGATGCCAAGCAGGATCCCACGTGGTGTCCATATATCCCGTTTAGACCTTCCATTCTGTGACAGCTGTGCTGAGGTCACAGAAAAACAATATTAATAATATAAGCACACCTTGCTCTGGAAGCCTGGCCCACATGAGAGAGATCTCAGAACAAAAGAGAAAGTCTGGTATCGTGGAATCACATAATCTTATGGGGAAAATCTTAATTTATTGAATTTTCTAGGTTTTTGATCTGTGGGAGCCTTTGCGTAAATACAGAAAGGATTAAAGCTCTTCAATAGCCTTAAATAATCTATTGCTATACAAAGAATTAACTTAATTTCTTTAATAATCACCCATGGACACTTCAGAAACCATCTCTGGGCTCTGGAGCCTCCACAGGCCACAGACTGAAAACTTCTGACATGGGCAATTGTTTCTGAAACACTCTTGAAACCCAAGTTCAAATACCAAGGTAAATAAAGCCAATTACATTAATGGGGATTGCATTTCTTTTGTTGCTACTGTTTGTTAAATTCACTGTGAACAAATTTTTTTTTTGCTGTAACTCTGAATTTTTGATATCTAATTTCTGTCAGGATTGGGCTGGAAAAATAATGTAAAGTTAGATATTTGTATGGTTCACCGGCCACATTTAGTAGAGATTTATTAGTAGTGTCAGACAAAAGCACTGAAACCTCCCAAACTGGAGGGGACAGTAAAATACATCAGTGTATTTTAACATATTTTAATGATGATTTCCTGCAGCATTTTAACTGAATGTGTGCCCCATCTATTTGATTGGAAAAGCTTCCCTTGCATGATTGTAACTGAAAATAGAAAAGCAAAATATTGTTATTTTCCTTTTAGATTTGGCGGAAGAAAAATTGCTCAACCCCCAAATCTCATTTATACACTTTCAAGAACTGGAAATCTTTCTCTTCATTTTTATTGTTCTTTTTTTATTTCCTTTCCCCCCCAGGATGCTTGGCCAGCTGTTTCCAGGTAATTTTCCTGCTATTTTTAATGCATCCATGTCTGTTTGTATTTGATTCTTCGTAGTGATTTTCCTGTCCAAATTTGGATTAGAGCTGAGAGAAATGCAGCTCAATAGCATGATTATTTTTAGTCTTATCTTGCAGCTGTATGATCAAAGACAAACTGTAGACTTCATCTGAAATAAAGCTGTTTATATCTCAGGAAAGAGAAGGAAACTGGAGGCAAGATCAGTATGACAAGGAATCCAAGTGAGCCAGGAGTTATTTCAACTCCGGGTTCAGATAAAGGTTTTTAACTGCCAAAAAATTTTTACAGTAACATGCCAGTGGGAAGAGAAGGTGAAAAAACAGTGCTGAATTTTAAAAGGAGGGGTGATCAGATTAGGAATGGGAGTAAAATAATATAAAAATAATGGTAATTAAAGAGCTTTCTTCATATTGAGTGAGTATGTTTTGTTCTTGATCATTTTGGCTTTGTCTCTTTTTAGTTACTGGTTTCTTTTGTCCATGGGGCTTTTTAAAAAAACCTGAATCTTTGACCTGACCAGAGGTCCCTTTGTATGCAAGCACTGGATCTACCCTGCTATTCAGAAGAGGAATTTCATCCTCCTTTGATATGAAAATATTATGAAAAGCCACAATTTTATAATACATGGGCAAGGCAAATTATGGCAACTAATCCTTCTGTCACTCTTGAAGAGGGTCGGAGTCTCACAGTCAGGTTTTTAGCATGAGTGCAAGAAACTCACTCTTGTGTCCCATTCTGGTCCTCAAAATGCAAGAAAGAAGTGGCCAGACTGGAGAAGGTCACAAAGAGGACCATGAAGATCATCAGAGGGATGGACAGTGGGGACAATGAAGAAAAACTGAGGGAATTTATCCCTGGAGAAAAGAAGCCTCAGTGGCCACCTCACCAAAAAGAGTGGTCAGAAAGAGGATGAAGGTTCTCTTTTCCACAAGGGTCCACATGGAGAATACAAGGGTGGCAAGCTGCACCAGGAGAGGGATCCTTTTGATATAAGAAATAATTTTTTTTAGAGTGAGAACAGCCATTTGTGGGAAGAACCTCCCCAGAGGTGTGGTCCCTATCAGGGGAGGCTTTCAAGAGGTGACTGGACAAGGTGTGAGATAAACTCATCCTGGCTCCCTTTCTCATGAAAGGTTGGACCTAATTTGTCATTCAAGGTCACCTCCAGCCTTGGTTGTTGATTCTATGAACTTCATTCCCTTCTGGAAGGTATCTCACACTTGCCATTGATGATAAGAGAGAGTCCAGAGAGATTCATCTTTGCAAAGGGAAACTCAAATTACCAGTTTGTGGCCACTTCTGGTTGTTATTTAGCCTTGTCATTGCGGGGCACTGTCCTTAAGGTGCAATGAGAGACAGATGCTGAGAGGGAGTAGCCAAACACCCAATAAAGTGTCTGGATTTAACTTCCAAACTGCATTTTCCTCTGGACTCACCTACCTTCATCTCTTCTCCCACCACCCCGTTTTAACACCTGGTTTTCAAATGCAAATATTTAAATAATGCAGAGGAACTTGAGTGGTTTTTCTCTATGATTCAAAACTTCCCAGAACTAAGCATTTAAGGTTCTTTCCCTGGGCTCTGAGTTCCAGAAATACTAAAAGTGAAAGTGAAAGGAAGTGACATCACCATGCAGCAATGAAACAGCCTCGTCCTTTACAATCTAGGTTGTAGTTTTCATTTTTGGGATGTGAATTGTCCTGCAGTACCAGCACTCCACACTGACAAGTCAATAATCAAAACAGTGGTTAGATACAGTAAATAGTCACAAAACCTGCAGCACAAAAAGTTTTCTGTACATTTATAAAAGCAAAATAAGAAAATTAGACAGGAAATACATTATGGACATGGTAGAAAAAATGGCTCAAGGAGCACTGCACACCTTTTTTTTTTTGTTGTTTTAATTGTGTACTGTTTTTAATAACACAGCCTTTCTAGCTCCAAAATATATTTCACAGTGAAAAATCAAACAAAGCACTGTTACACTCAGTTGATATTTACACACACAGAGAAGCAAACTGCCTGTTGGATTCTTCCCTCCTGAAACAAATGGAAAAACAGCCACTGCGGGGTGGCCACACCTGGCCAGCACCTGCAGCTTACATTCAACAGAGAGATTTGTGGAGAGCTCATTTGTGCCAGGGCATCAGAATCTCGATCCCATAACTGTGTTCACCTCAAGTGTGACCTGTCCCTTCCAGGGACACTGGGAAAGTTCCAGAGACTCAGGAAAAGCCAAATCTGCCAGTGCATCAACACTTTTATTCAGATAAATAAAATCATAATAGGTTTGGTTTTTTTTTTTTTTTTTTGTATACTATATTTTATATTTAAAGTGTTGAACATCCCATTTCTTCTGGTAAATTCAGTGCTGATGAACATATTCAATTTTTCTACTGAACAAGAAACACAATGTCTGCAACAGTAGAAATTTCCCCTCCACTGCTCTTCAAACTCTTGAGCATTGGCTCAAGTAATTAAGGAGCAAATCCAACTTTTCACAACTTTTCCATCCTTGGTCTCTCTATCTGGGACCACCAAAAATTAAAGGTAAATAACAATGTGCTGAGGCCAAATCCCAATTCCAGGTGAAGCAGTTTATTCTAACAACAACAGCTGTTTTCTGTACTGATTTAATTTAGCTGAGGACCTGGTCTCCAGTGTGCAGGGTCAGAGGGTGGTTTTGGTGATGTGGACATTTGCCCACAAGGCACTGGACTGCGATCCACCAACTCAAACTGCAGAGCACTCTAGGATGGCCAGGAAAACAACAAAAACCAGAAGTAAGGTCAGAATAATTTCAACAGAAAAAAATAAAGAAAATATCCAAACACCTTCTTGCTCTGGGCTGAAACAAGAAAAAGTCTCCAGCTAGAGGCAGTTATTTGACATATTTTTCTCCATAATTCTAATTTATTAATGATTGAAAACTGGCTAATAGCCATTCATGCAAAAAATAGCTTTTGGTTTTTTAAAAAAATAATACATTTACAGTGTTGGCAATATAATCCTTGTGAAAGCCCATCCTACATAAAATTGCCAAATATGCATTTGCCTGATAAATCTCCTTTTTCCCAACTCTGTCTGGGTAGCGAAGTACCTGATTCCTGGAGAAACATTCTAAAATAGCTTTAAGAAGCATCTGAAGAAAGACAAAGGGCCAATCTACCAGTTAAAAACACTTTGACTTTTACAGAGAGATGGGAAGAGGGAAAAAAATTCTGCTCTCAGAGCAGCAAATCAGTGCTGTGGGGAAAAAAAGGTGTTTGGATCATATAAATCCCATTTATGAACCTGGAGTGCAATGGAAGTGGTTTCAGCTGTTTTGCTGGTCCTCTGTGCCACGGCAGATTTCATATGACAGGGCTGTCCCCATCTCTTAAGAGCATGATCCTGTACCAATATGACCTCAAACAACATTTCTGTCTGTTTTGAATTAAATTTACATTCATTTAGATGGCTCCAGCCAAGAGCAGAATATTCCCATAAAGGATTATATAATTGTTAAGTATTACTGTAATTATTATTTCTTTCACAACTTTCTGAGACCTTTCTTTTTTCTCCTTTTAAAAATAAGTAAACTAGGATTATCTTTAAAAATCTCTGCTTAAAATGACATCAAAACTCTTTTTTCTTTTGTACTTAAACTAACAAAAACCAGTGAAATTAAAAGCTCACACTCAGCTGACACTAAAATTCCAAGTATTTCACTTTTTTTTTGTTTTTAGTTTATGATCATGTCAACTAACACCAAAGAACAAGCCTGAATTTTGAATTTCCTGGTTACTATTAGTTTCAGTTCAAAACTTCACATTTAAAATGCCATTTTCATCTTTGTTTGTAATATATGCATACACATACACGCACATATATATATATTTGATATATATATATTTCTCAGTTCATAAATTCATAAATCCAAGATGAAGGGAGCGCTAGGATGGCCCTTGAGACCTTTTTTGCGCTGTATAAAGACTCTTAAGAATTGACATCATCGACATTGGGTTGAAGTAGATTTGTAGCAGTCGTGGCTTTAACTACAAGGCAAAGGTTGAAAGAACATTCGAGTTCCTCTCCAAGAAAAGCAGTAAGACCATTGGTGGTGAAACAAACAGAATATCCCAAGAGAGAGAACTGCCAAGTGTGGGAAGTCATCCAAAGTCTTTATCCTTTCCTTCCGTGCAATCCTAGTGTTCAGTTTAGTTGGTTTTTTTCCTCACCAAATGCAGGTGATTTTTTTACCTTCCAGGGTGATTCTGCCAGGTCCCTCTTGTGCCTCTTTGCTCTGGCAGGGAAGAGTCAGCACTCAGAAGTCAACCAGGCTGCAAAGGCACGGCACTCTGTGTGACAGCACTGCCCCCCAAGCCACCCACCCCACGTGTGGCCACTGGTGGGTTCAAGGTCATCTGGAGGGAAAGGCCACCCTGGAACTGCCTCTTGCTCTTAAGGTGGGAGGGGAGGGACAGTTATTTGTGTTACAAAGAGTCCAAATGATCAATCTATCAATCGATGCCAAAAATAGAGCTATATCTCAACTGCATGGCCCTTTTAGAAAATTCACAGCTTAGCTAGAACAGAAAGCATTCCTGGGAGTGTCCCTGGGTATGGAAAGCACAGCAGATCCCACTGCTCTCGCCTGAAGCTCCTGCACTGATGTGCAGTTTGGTGTTGGCACAGCTGTTCCTCTAAATCCATCGGGAATGTCTGAATCCAGCCATGAACTCAATTTTCTGGAGGTCCTCCTGAATCAGCTGGATTGATCCACCCAAGCACGTCAGCTCCATCCTAAGACTCCAAAGAGAAACACTGCAGAAATTCACGTGCCAAAAGACAGGGACAGGCTAAGACATGTTGGACCAGGGAAAAACAAAAATAGGCAAATCCAACCCAAAATGGAAAGCAAGTGGAAAAATGACAACGGTCATGTCCATTCACAGAGTAGGATCAGTTTGGCAGCCAAGGATCACAACTGCACAGCAATCACTTGTTACTTTGGACAGACACGGATTACTCGCAGATGCTCTGAAATGGGAATAGTTGAGTGGGTGGGTTTGGCCTCTTGTTTGTCTTTGAAACATTCTCCATTAATGGCCTTGAGTACAGCTGGGTATTTACAGTGACTGTTAAAAAGAGATATTTACACATTTCATTTGCTTTTTCACCTCAGGGGAGGAGAGGAGAAAGGAGAGGAAAGAGGAGAGAGGAGGAGAGGAGAGGAAAGAGGAGAGGAAAGAGGAGAGGAAAGAGGAGAGGAAAGAGGAGAGGAGAGGAGAGGAACCGAGACCTGCACCACCACCAAAACTATTATTTCATTTTTTTCTTTTTCAAGGGATGGTTTTTGGTTTGCTCGTTGGTTGCTTTGCTCTCCTCAGCTGCTCATGTCGCCAGGTTCTCTGCATTTATGCTGGACATCCGAATCTGAGAGCTGCTCTTGCTCAGAATGGAGAGTTGTGTCCCCCCGTTCACTCCGCTGCTCGCTAGAGAAGGATGGCGATGTTTGAAATCCACAGCAAAATACCGGTTGACTTTCCAGCTCCTCCATTTTCTCTTTATTTCTGATTGCACCTTTAGGGAGAAACTTCAAAAGGTCATTTTTTATGTACTTAGCCGCTCGAGGACATGCTGACAAATTATCAAGATTAGAAAAAACCCCACAATTCGACAGAACTGATTTTAAGGTTATTATTAAACTCCTCAGTTCAGCAAAATCTGAAGTTACTTTTCCATGGCTGGAAGAGGTCTAGGCATGTAGTGTACAGCCTAGCTCAGGTTCTGTGTCTGACTTCAGATAATTTAGGATCAGCCCAGAGGTGCATGGAAGACCTGATCAACACCACCTGGAGGAAAAAATGGCCTATTTTCATCATTGGCCAGTATCAAAGATACAGCAAGGAGCCAAAGAAACCAGGAATTAAAAAGTACTGGATAATATCGAAACACTCTGTCCACAGAGGCAGCTTCTCTCAGCTGCCATTAATGGATAGATGTTTACACAAAATTTTGCCTCTTGCTTTCAGATCCTCTCCAAGCAGACCAGCTCTGGGATTAATGTACATCTGTGCCACCCTCCTTTTCTTGAGGGGTTATTTTTTTATTGGCACCCACACTAAATCACCAAGAGTAAAACAATTCAAGGTTAGAAGTTCAATCAGGCAATAAAGTAAATAATCCCACAGCTTTTCTACTTTTCACTCATTTCCAGTTTCCTGGCAACACTGCTCGGGTGTGCACAAGTGTATAAATATATAAAGTAGTAAAGATTTAATATAAGAGAGGTTGTAGTAGCTCGGGCCAACATTTACTTGATTACTCATTCCTGTATTGTATTTCTGGATGAAGTAGTGTAAGAACAAGGAAATATGTAGAGATGTTTTCCCAACATATTTTTCCAATCTCCAGTGAGTTGCTGTGTCAAAGATGTTTGTCTTGTCTGTAACTGTCATTGATGAATTTTCCTGGACTGATATTGTCAAAACGGATGAGTATAAGTCAAAATGCTAAACCAGGGTTTCAGCTGTATGGACAAAAACTACAGGGAAGAAAAATCCAACTGGAAAACTTACATTCTCCTTTTAAGACCTACAAATTCCTATTTGGATTAAAGTTATCTAAGACATAAATATGTAAAAATTACATAGAAAATGGAGTTATATTTTCTCTGTAAAAAGGGAATAGTGTTTGCATCCGGAAGAGTGTGATACTACAAACATTTTCTTCCTGTAGAAAATTTAGTGGAGGTACAAGACATTCTCTAATTACCTTTTCCTAATATTTTGAGAGGGAAAATGGCTTTAATTAACCTGGTTGTGTTGGTTTGGCTAAGAACCACCCCCCTCACCCCACTCTTTCCAAGGGGGTTCAGGAGATCATGACTATGCCCATGAGCAAAGACAACCCATGAGTTTGTTTAATGAGCTTGAAGATTGTTGTGGTTTATCTGAGAAGGAGTCACTTGGATTAAGGAATTTGAGACCTCTTTGTACCAGAGATCAGCAATGCCAGGCTATCCCTGCAGCCAGCCCCCTTGAAAAGAAGAAAAGAAGGTGATTTTAGGAAAAGACTGCAACTGCTGGGCTGCACAAGAGATGTGTAGCAGTGTGGGAGAGAATGGATGAACTCTAGATGTTTCATGCTCCTCTTAAGGCAACATTGAGCAGGGAACCCTTTTCCATCAATTCAGAAAACAATTACCTCAGCTATTCAGATAAACAGGCAGGGAAATGCAGATTGGAACAGGAGAACCAGAAGAAACCACAGATGTTGCCAGCAGCAGTTGCCATATGCTGAGAGGAATGTGAGGCTTGCAAAACACCCAGGTGGTGTCTGGGGGATGGCTCTGGGCATCTGACACCCTTGGGCTGTGTGTGTGTAGGGGTGAAGGTGGCAGTGCTCAGGAGAGAAGCTGGCACTGGTTGGGTGGTGCCCAAGAAAACAGCCTTCAGTGAAGGCTTTGACACTGTTCTCCTCAGCCTTTTCCTAGGAAAGCTGGCAAGATTTAGGGTGGGTAGATGGTCTGCAAGAGATTTTTTTATTTAGCCTTATCACTAATGGTGTCCTCCAGGTATTGATATTGGACCCCACACTGTTCCACACAGAGCATGGAATGGTTTGGGTTGGAAGAGACTTTAAAGGTCATCTCCTTCCACCCCCTGCTACGTGCAGGGACACCTTCCACTACCCCAGGGTGCTCCAAGCGCTGTCCAACCTGGCCTTGGACACTTCCAGGGATCCAGGGGCAGCCACAGCTTCACCTCACCATCTTCATCACAATCTCTGGTGAATCTCAGATTGAAATCACCATCACCAGTTTGACTGATGGCTCCAAGCTGGGTGGTGACAGAGACATGTCAGACCTCTTGGAGAGAGCTGAACAGGCTGGGAGAGTTGGCTGGCAAGAACAGGGCAAAATTCAACAAAACCAGTGCAAAATTTTGTGCCTGGAATGACATTTCAAGAGAGACTTGTCCATATCCTACCTGTCAGGAAGCCTTAATCTGAGCCATCATCTCTGGTAAAGCCAATGTTTTAGTTTGATAAAGACATCACAAGTCCTTTTTTTTTTTTTTTTTTTTTTTT
>VYZP01059414.1:0-25547 GCA_013400635.1 Hypocryptadius cinnamomeus
GTTTGAGAGTTAGGGATGTTTGATGATGATTGGAAATATTGTGTTAATAGAGGGAAATGCAAGTTCTGTGAAAGAAAAGTATAGTGTGCTATGCAAATTTAGTAAAAGACTATTTGAAAGACAGTTTATCATAGGTAAAAATGGTTTTAAAGAAGTAATAGTTAAGAAAACCTAACACTTGCTCTCACTTTCTAATGGAGATTCAAAATTTAAAAAGTCCAGCAGACAAGTGGAAAACAAGATGTTTTCTATGCAAAATATAGCTAAACATGGAAGTTCCTTAAGTATGCTACTGAAAGAGAAGGAAATGCCATGGTAGGAAGAACAGAGTAATTTCACAGTTTGAAGCTAAAAAGCTTATCAACATGGGGAATGCCTCCCCATAGACCAAAAAATCACTGTATTTCTGCTTCACAAAAACCCTAGATGCTCAAAATACTGCATTTAAAGAAAACTTAGAGACCAAGAAAAATATCAATCACAACTCAGGTAGCAGGCGTGTCCAGACACCAGAACTGGAAAGCAAACTGAGCTCTTTGGGGGCTGGAAGATCAGCTGCACAGGTTTTGGGGTGCAGCACCTGAAACACCATTAAAGACCTGCTGAAAAAAGCATGCAAGGCTAGGAATAAGAGGAAGATTTTTTTCCAAGTCAAAAATTGGTACAAAAAAAGCAAACAGTGGAGCAACAGCCTATCATTGTGCAGTCTTACCTCTCATTTGGCATCTCCACAGCAGCATTACCTCATCTTGGCTATTTTGGTTGTGGAAGAGCAGAGGCAGAAACATGCTGCTAAGGTCACATGCACACTTAGAAGTTACATTACAGAGTACCTGCATTGCAGCCAGCAATAAACAATCCCTGTCCGTGTCAGTTTGCTTTCAAGTTGCCATGTGTCCAGCACATGGGGAATGCCCTGGGGAATCAACACACTTACAGGCAGAACGTGTGCAGGAACACACACCAGGGAGAGGTGTCAAGAGCAGTGAAAAATTCACCCTTAATCATCTGTGTGCTTTTCACAGGCTTGCAACAGAGTTTGTAAATGCAGAGCTCCAACACCCCAGCTGTAGCAGGGTCTTGGTGGGACATCCTCCCTCTGGAGGATAACTGGTGCCCAGGCTGGGCAGGAAATTAGTTTAACCTTTCATTCCTGAAGACACAGCATTCACATTTGCTCAGGAAAACTTGCCAAGGGGATCCAAAAGCCCTTCAGTGGATCTCCTAGTCAGCCAGGACTTGAGGCCAGGAAATGGTAATGCTACCCATAAAAGAGAGAGCTGCTGCAGCTTTGGGGACCATTCTGCCCTTCTCAGAGGGATGGGGCAGAGGCACCCTCAGGATACCCACATGGGCTTTGGGTGAGGAGCAAGGAGGAGGTCAAGCCACTGCTGGACAGCGAGCAAAGTGAAGACCGCTTTGAAGGATAGATTTGCAATGTTTTTTACATTACTTTGCTGGCTGGACAGCAGCATGGAGCATCTGTTTCCAGCTACAGAATTGCTCATGGAAAATACTCTGGTGATGGCAAAGGCTTCCTTCTCCCTCCCCAAAGCCTCCCCCCGAACTGCACAGGGCTGGATTGCAGGCCTCACTGCTCAGGGCATTTTGCCTGTAATCACTGGCAATAGATTTATATGTGTAGTCCAATTATGTCCCAAAATTTGTGATTATAACAGAATGATTTATGCTG
This sequence comes from Hypocryptadius cinnamomeus, assembly GCA_013400635.1. Lineage (NCBI taxonomy): Eukaryota > Metazoa > Chordata > Aves > Passeriformes > Zosteropidae > Hypocryptadius > Hypocryptadius cinnamomeus. Next base: position 1,694 of record VYZP01059414.1, read on the forward strand.
CAAATGAGAGCGCTAATGGGTCACAAGGCTTGTCTTCCTGTGTTTCTATTTGTTTCCCCAACGTGTTTTTTCCTCTTTCACTTCTGGGGAGTTGGATTTTGGGTTTTGTTGCTGGTTTGGGATTTTTCCTACCAGAGGAGCTGCCTCCTCATGGCTTGACTGTGCCAGGCAAGAGGGAGGAGGCATGCCAGTGGGAAGCAGTGACTTGACGTGTCTTGTACAGTTAATTGGTTTTAATTTATGAGCTGTAGGCAGATGGTGGCTGCAGCACATTAAAGCTTCTTTAGGAAATAACACATAGATTTTTCCCTCTGGTGCCTGAAAATTTTGCATCCTGAATAAAAATTTGAGACTGCACAGCCCAGCACCAGCACTGTGGTAGCACCTGTGTACAGGTGATGAGCCTTAGGCTCCTTTGTTTTCCAGGGCTTTTGTTGCATGAAGGCAGCTAAAGAAAAGCACAAGAGCTCCAATAAAATCAGAAAAGTTGATGACAACAGAGGCTTGTTCCCTCTCACCCTGTGCAACACTGTCTCCGTATCTATTTATCTTCCCTGAACTGGTGAGAAACCTCAAAGGAAAAAGAACAAAGTAAAAGCAAACAGAATCTTGGAAGAGAAGAAGAGCTGCTGCTATGAATAAAGGATGCCAGATGGGAAAATCACAGCACAGAAATGCAGCGTGGATCACTACAGCAAAAAATATGGCTCTTCTGGTATACCTGGACCATGGAAGGCAGACATAGCTGCAGACACCGTGTGTCAGGAGCTTGGCATATACTATTACTGTTACTAAATATTTCATCACAGGTCACTTGCAACATCTGGTTATAGAAAATGTTCGCAAGAAGACTGAGCAGCTGTCTGGATCTCACTGCTGACAACTGTAAAAAGTCAGATAAAACCTTTAATTCTGCTCATGACATGAGGACTCCACCATCAATATCTTTCCACCCCAAACAAACTTGGCACGGGATGCTGCAGGTATGAAAGTCTACTTGAGTTCAAGTGACAACTTGACACATTCATGAGCCAGAAATACATCAAGAGCTATTACATACTCACTTCTAGCTTATACACAAATTTCTGGAGGATAAGGAAGCATCCCTGTTCATTTTCCCCAGTCTTACACCATTCCCTGGCTTCAGCTGGACATGGGCTTGATGAACCTCTGTTCTGACCACTTGGATGGTCTAATGTTCCTGTAAGATGCATTTTATGACAAGTCTGGTAAATTATTGGTAGATCATTTCCACACCTCCTCTAAGATCTTCCTTCCATGAAAGAGCATATCAGATGTTACCTACATAGTAGTTTTCATCGGTGTAGTAGCTATTAAGTGTTTTAATAAGTCTGATTGAGCCAATGAAAGCTTATACACAGGCACAAAGTGCTGTAATACTCTATTCTAACTTTGAACTTTTTTTTCATCAAATGAAAAGAAATCAGAATAAACCAATCTTTACCCCCAGAAGCCTATACCTATGCTGTCCTATATAGCCACACCAGTTAAAGTATGCAGTGTTAATTAATCCCTGATATTTTGCACGGAGAACAGGCCTTTCTTGCAGTTCCTTGGACATGCTTTGTTCAGCACCATGAAACACAGCTGCAGCTGTGGAGAGAAATTTTTGAGAGAATATATAGAGGTGATACAATGTTAGGGTCTAGCATGTCACTCTGCATGCCACAGGGTTCCAGCAAACTGCTCTCTGGTTGCTGGGGGTTGAAATACTGCAGCATCGACACTCTGCACTCATGCCTCAGATCTGAGGAGCTGGAGAGACATCTTTTCCCTGGAAACACTGCTTGGAGTAACAGAATGCCTTCGAGGCATCCAGTCCCCATATGGGATGAGCACTTTGTTCCACTGCAGTAAGGAGATCAAACCTAACTTGGATTTTGGACTGTTTTAGAATACAAGTATAAATAGGAGTTATACCCAACACATACTTCACTCCTTGCAGTGACAGAATGTGCTTAAAATTGTTCTTTCCATTTGTCTGTCCCTGCTTCCAGTAAAATGATTCAACCTCACACACCATTCAGAGCTTGAACCTTGTGGGGGTTATTTTATGTGCACGTGTCTGCAGAGATGAGAAACTCTTCTGGCCACAAGGCCGTACTTGATGTGTGAAACAAAATTGTATGGAAAATATATTGCAAAGAACCATATTGAGAATCTTAAAGCTTCAAAAAACACAGTATTTAAAGCAGCTGACTTCTATTGAAGGACAGTGCAGAAGAAGTTGGTAAAGACTCGTATCTCAAACAAATCTCCCAACAGAAGACAACTCCCTTCATAATCCCAGTTTGATGTTAACCAGCCTCCTAACACTACAAGCAATATATACCCTGAGGTCAAAGCAACCAGCCTTACCAGCTCAACACACTCAAGCCGCCCTTGTGCTCAAGAAAATAAAGCATTGAAAGCCTCCTGGGCTCATCACAAAGAGCAGCACTGTGCCAATCCACACCACCAAGGGCAAGAGCAGAGTTTTTGTTGGCACCACTTTGTGTAACTCCCTGCTCAGCGCCTGCTGCCCCAGAGCACGAGCACAGCCTCTGCAGGCGGGCTGCCGGGAGCCTGCTGGTGCTGGGGGATGGTCCTTCTGCCCACTGGCAGCACAGATCCATCCATGCCCCTGGCACCTGCAGGTGGCACAGATCCATCCATGCCCCTGGCACCTGCAGGTGGTACAGATCCATCCATGCCCCTGGCACCTGCAGGTGGTACAGATCCATCCATGCCCCTGGCACCTGCAGGTGGCACAGCTGCCAGGCCTCCCCCAGGCCGCAGCTCCAGAGCAGTGGGGGCAGAGGCCGGTGGAGGCTGAACCGTGTCCCTGCCCCGGATGCAGGGAGAGGGGAGCAGAGCTCCCCCAGAGCCGTGGCAGTCCCTTTCCCACCGCCTGGGTTTCCGGGAGAAGTGCGGTCCCCATCCAGTGGCTCCTGCCAGCACTGCTGTTTTCTCTCTGGGCTCCTCTTGGCTTCATCCTGTGCAGCTGTGCTCTCCACATCAGAAGGGACTTTTCATAGAAAAGTGAAATTAGCAAAAATAAAGATAGTTGAATGCATTTTGTCTCACCAGAGAGACTGCTTGTGGTTAGCAAATAGACATGAAATGTTATAACATAATTTCTAACAGTACCCTATAGAGATGACTTGTCTGTTAAACATGAAATAAAGCTGGCAGGAAACCACCATATTGACTTAATAAAGCATAACATTAACTGACACCAAAAAGCAACTTAGTTAAGAAGTAGAAAACTTTACAACCTCAGTTATTTGAAAAATACGGAGGTAGCCCAGCAATTGAATTGAAAGTGATCATTAGGGTAATTTGCACTATTTTGTTCACTGCAATTAAACATGATGCCATGAATGCATTGGGTTGGAATTTCTTTGACTCCATTATTCTCCTGACTAGTCTTGATCAAAAACATATTAAAATACTAACTGCCAGTTGAAAACCATACACTGTTTGGCAATATTCATTTAGAGATATTTCTAGCTGAAGCAATTAAGGCATCAGAGTTTATGGAGCAGACATCTTCCCAGTCCACAATGGTACATACATTCTTGACATATTCTGTGGCTCAAACTGGAAAACTAGAGATACTGCCTGGGTCTAAGTGAGGCCCAGGTATTGTTAATCCCTTCTGTCTTTTAACTGGGATTTTGCAAGAATGTCTGTGCCCAAAAAAAGGAGAAAAATAAAGTAAGATGGTAGAAGGTAGTTTCTAGTTCATACCTATGTTTCTGTACTGTGTTCACCCTGGTCCTGGCTTAACTCCTTGTGCCATGGGGCCCAGAAGAGCCTCACAGTCTCTGCTGTTCTGCCTGTCATGGGTAGCTTTGTGGAAAATCACAGGATGCTCAATTGACTGGTGAAGTGGGATCAGTGTGAAATCACAGAGAGGTGAACATCACTTTTGTTCACGCTGCGAGCAAGCCCCCGTGGGAGTGCAGCTGTTACTGTTTTAATTGCAATACCACAGTCCCAGTTCCTGATTGTTTGTGTTGGGAATCTAGGGTACCAGATCACCTCCTGATGACTGGTATAACTTCACATCGAGGTGGCACATGATCTCAAAGTATACCATGAGGGCCTATTCCATAACTGGATGGGCCCTGACCCTATTCCTCTCTATTCTCCCCACTGTCTGAGGTGTCTCCTTTTTATCACATCTCCTCTAATAGCACAGTTAGTCCTTTGCTCACTTTTAGATGTACAGCTTCCCTGAGAGAATCGGCAATTACCCCTTTTTTTGCTTAAGACAAGCACAACCCATGTTGGGGTATCAGGATTGCTTCCAGCTGCCTCTTTGCCAGGCTGATGCAATACTTCAAACACACCTGGTGTGCAACAAGAAATACAGCTACTGTAAACATTTTCCCAATACTTAGACAGCCACAGAAGGAGAGGAAGGTGGGAGTTTTTTGGTAGCTTAAAGAGTGTCTAGTACCATGGATTATAGCAAGTACCTAAGTCTCCTAAGCAGTAAAATATTATAAGGAAATTGATTAGGAGAGCAAAGTAATTATATGCAGTAATTGTGTAAGAGCAATTGATTCAGCCTTCCTCCTTAAACTCTAGAGTTGTGGTGCCATTTGTCTAAAGATAGAAGTCTTCAAATGCCAACACACAAAGTTTTAATATGCTTTTTCCCTAAGGCTAAACTAAAGAAAAATTGGCTGCACTTTCCTGGAGTTAACAGGTCACATTTATCATGCTGCCACTTATGTTCAAGAACTAGCAATTTAACTGTTCCTAGCTGGCTTGGTTCAGCCCTCCTGAAACTGGAGACGGGCTGAGGTTTTTAAGCAATCTTATCTGCTGGAAGTGACTAATATTAGAATAACACAGGAGTATAATCTTGGTGTTCAGAAAAGCTGGTGAGATCCTATCCCCAAATTCTCCTTAAATGCTTCTGCTAAGTTCAGTAGTGTTTGTTTTATTACTATGATTTTTTATATATAGATCCCAGATAAGTTACCCACAAAGGAAAAGATAATTGACAAATTCTCCACTAGTCTTCTGAGTTGTTTTTTCCCCCCCTGGGATCAAAATTTCTTTAGAAAAAGGATGATTATTCTCTCCCCACAGCTATAAATCCCTCAGCCAGCTCCTCTGTTACCATGCAGTCTGCTGGGCATATTCCAGAATTATTTCTGAAGTTTTCTCAAACTTCCATATAAGTCCAAAAATTCCATAGTCCCGCTCCATGCCAGCACGACAGTCAACCCTTACTGCTCGGTATAAATTCTTGAAACACTCAGTTCCGCTGATGCGGAGCAGCCAGTTAAATTAAGGACACAAAATCCACACAGTGCTTCGGGAAAGTGCTGCCACAATAATCACATCCATCTCTCCACAAGATGCAGTTCTTTGCTGCAGACTAACCTACCCTAGAAACCATGGGGGCAGAAAGCATCCAGCCATCACCACATAGTCTAACACTGATCACCACCAGAGGAAGAGGTGTTGGCGAGCAGTTATAAAAAAAAGTGGGGGAAAACCCCTGATATCTGTGCAAAAATACATGAATGGTACAAAACAAAACAACCTTCCTCCATTGGAGGCAAATAAATCACTCCCAGGCTACAAGTCAAGCATGACCTGAAGCACTTCATGGAAATAGATGCAGCATTCTCAGCACAGTGGTGTCCACAGCGAGGGATTCCTACCAGAGCCTGGTGTCCCAGGCATGGTGTGGCTCCCACGCCTACCACAGGCTGGATGTGCAAGGCCAGCGTCTGCTCATGGCCTGTGCATCCCTGTTGCCTGCTAAAAGAGCAAGTTAGCCAACAATAACAGTGTCTGTTTTGTTGCCATCTCAGTAGACGCTCTAATAGAGCTAATAGGAAAAAGAAACCTCACCAGAGAAGGGAAAGGTCAGAAGGCTAATAAAATAAATGCAGCTATTGTGCGATCCCTTGGCAATTCATAAGGGAGTCTAATTTTCTCTTTTTTTTCTTCAGCAGCGTGAGAATCTTCTAATGAATCCAAAATGAAATTTCAGCTTTCATGCAAAATTTATTACTGTCAGTTACACTATTGCAGAAGTAGGAATATTAGAGATTTAGGTCTATGTTTGTTAGACTCCCCCAGTTCATCTCTCTAGGTTTTTCTGAGTTTTTCTTCCAGTCAGCTCTGTCTGTCAGAGAGAAGCAGTGTCATACATGACAAAATGTTGGCCAAAAAGGTAATTTTGCCCCAAGAGTCCTGTATTGTTCTTGAAGGGCATAGCTGGCCAGCTGCTGCGCTTTTAATAGCACTGCTCATCTAGGTAAACCATGCTCGGTTGCTTTTTAATCTAGTGAGTGTTCCTCTATTTATAATCAAATACCTGCTGAAGTGTTTGGTTGTTCTAGGGCTTCAAGTCAAAAAAACACAGTTTGATAAATGGTTTTCTTCCAAGAACACTCCTCTCCAGCACTATGCTGACACCACAGCACTGCTGGATTCAGGGACTGCCATTCCCGAGTGTCTAAGTGATAGTCTAAGATACACACCTATATCCTCTGTCCCTGAGAGTCACAAGTGGCACACACAGCTGGAAATTGATCCTCCTAGCAGTAGCAGAATCACTACAGTGCTGGAAAAGATGGCCCTGTTCATAAGGGATTTAAATGCAGCTGCTGCCCCTTCTCTAGGAAGAATGTCCTTGTGCTCCTCTGCCTTCCAGGAAGAATCAGCAACAGCAGCCTGGAGCTGTGGGCACCTAGGGAAGGCCTCACTGGTACCCCAGTGGCTGCCCTGCATCCAGGCAGGACACACAACCAAGGCAACAAATCCTCCAGTGCTGCCAACCTTCGGCTCTTCTCATACCCAGTGGAGAGGGACAGATGTGATTCCAAAGCAAGGCAGCTGTTGTAAGGGATCCGAACACAGGCCATGGTATTAGAAATAGCACAGCACAAGCTCAGGGAGAAAGTAGCCTGAAAGGCTGCAAAATAAGTTGCATGGCCTCACTTAAGGAGGTTTGTTCCCAGGAACCACAAGAGGAGGCCACCTGCTGCAATGACACTCTCTCAGATCTGCAGGAGGATGCACTCAGGCCAGCCCTCTTCCCTGCTATGGGCTCCTACAGAGCCATCAGCTGAATCAGCAGCATCTGCAACTTCCCTAACAGCCCAAGGACACTGCCTAGTTTAAAAACCTATCAAACACAGGAGAAGGCTACATCCTGGCTTCTTGTATGGCAGGCTGATGGAAGAAAACACCCAGGCCCCATGCCCTGGGGTGGACGGAGGGCAGTGTTTTGGTGTGATACAATTCCCTTCCCAGCATACTAGAGGAGAAATTCACTGTACTAGAGAGGAAAACCCATCTGGCATTTCAGCCATCCCTCTACAGCAGTGGAGTTTTTTCCTAGGCAATGTTTGTCACTTTAAAGGGTCCACCTCATGGTTTTTCACATCAATCCTTACTGAAGTTATGGCAAGATCACAAAAAAAACTACATTTGTAGTCTCATCTGGTATACACGCTTCACAGGTAACGATATATCCTGCCTCAACTTAACTTTACTTCTTTTCTCTATAAAATCAACAGCCTGAGATTCTCCACAGAGTTGGAGAATCCATGGGATGTTGTGATCAATTAACAGGCAGCCAAGCATCACTCAGAGGTGCTTTTACCCTCTGCACACAGCTCTGCTGAAGGCAGGACAAGGAGAGATGTAAGTACCAGGCCGACAACCATTCATTCAAAGGGATGCTGAAAATAAAGCCGGTTCACAGATCTGCTACAGGAAAAATCTCATCTTTAGTTGGAGTCCATGTTCATACAATTGGTGACAGAGCATGAAAGAGAGCTCAATTAAACAAAGCAAAGCATGGGAACACAAAACTGGTTTGTGAACATCTTAAGTTTTTAGCCCACACAGAAACCTATTGCTCACCATGTATAACCTATCCTGTTGGCAACCCAGCTTTCCTGCCTACATTAGTAGTACAGCTCCTTAGTTCTCCCTGAAAGTTTCCTATCCAAACTCTTTCTTCTATGGAAAAAAAAAAAAAAATTACATCAGTGTAATTGAGAGGGAGATTAGTTATTGTTGCTTCTAAAACAAGATATCTTAATTTCTTTTTGAGGCTCTCTTGTATCACACAGAATTGGTTGGCCTTGGAAAACCTGGTTATTCCATACACTTCAGTGCAGAGCTCACACTAGCCACAGACATCCTTCTCTACTGGATTATACACATTAGAAAGAGGAAGGCAAGAATTTGATCAAAGCTTTCAGCTTCTGCAAGGAGAGAGAACTCAACTTCTCATCAAGGAGAAAGACAGAAAGAGTAAACAAATGATGTAGGAAATGAGAAAGGGAAGAAAATGATTAAATTTACAGGCTTTAAAACTCAAAGAGACACTGTGATCATCCATTTTGCATAAATTCCTGCATAAACCAGGCTACAACACAATTGATTACCTCCAAAAAATAGATGATTAGTTCCTTTACAGCTGTAATTACAGGTGTTTTCAGAAAAAAACACTTACTTGTATGCTAATATAGCAGTATTTTACTAGCATCACCCATTCACATTTGGGGGATATATTCCTATATCCTGTTCCAGATGCTGGATGTGAACCTGTGCAAAAATACCTCAGATGTGGTTAATACATTTACTAGGGAATCTCAGAAAAATATGGGATTTCCCAAACCTCTTGGTTAGAGAACATATATCGTTATTCAAACTACTTCTAAGTCAGCATCTCTCCAAGGAAGAGCTGTCTCAGATTCTTCTGCAAGATCTCATTATCACAGCAGTATTTATGGCTGTGCCTCAGGGGAGCAAGCAGACAGCTTCATCCATCCCACACACAGCCAGCAGTTCCTGGACCCTGCTTATTCTTTTAATACTAATTTTATATCAGGCCAAGGGTTCAGGCAGTGACCTTCTAGACACCACCACAGCCCCAGCAATAATTGCTTGGACTGTTATGCCACATTAAATTTCATAACCTTAATCTGCTAAGTGGTACTGAAAGAAGAGTGAGAAGCCACGAGGTCAGAGCTGCTCTAATCCAGCCTTAGCAATCAGACGTTCACAGACCATTGTCATGCTGCTGGGGCTCCTAAGGACTCTAGCAGTTCCCAACAAAAAAATACAAAACACTTCTCAAGATACTCAAGCCCTCTCCAAATACATAAAAATCTGATATGTTTTCAGAAAGCAGCAACATTTTTCCTGGTCTCTGCTGCTTATGTTCCTTCTGAAATGTATTGATGTCCTGTGTCTTAAGGAAATTGCAATTGAAGTTTCCTGTAGGACTTGTCAAGAATGGAAGTTTTACGTGCTGAGGATGCAGGGCAAGACCAGCAGGCACGACCTCAAGGACTTCAGCAGCTCTAGAGATGTGCTGAGATTTGCCAGATAGAGAGATCTCTGAAATGCAGCAGGCTTTTTACTCCATTACACTCTTGGCTATGAACACCACATGTGAACAATTGAATATAAATCAGAGAGAAATATATTTGTTCAGAATTTAGACCTCTACATACCGACATAGGAGAGAGCACAAGAAGCAGATGGGGTTACCATTGTCTGTTCTCTTCTCTCTTTTGCCACATGGCAAAGAAAGTGACAAAAAATTGATTATTTTGTTTCTATGGAAATAAATACCATCTCCTGCTGGAAGTGCTCTTCTCTGCCTGTGTAGATTGTGGCTGAACATACAGCTGTCTGATGGATTCATCCAGCTGCCTGCTCTGCTTCAGTCATGAGGATCTGGGTGCCACTGCTGTCACTCGGGAAAGGTTTGTGTTGGAAGCTGGAATGTTGACACATTAGACAATAAAACCCACAAGGAGCTACAGGCTCTTCTGGGAGCTTTTCCTTTACTGATAAAGAGCAGCTGCCTCTAAAGAGAGTAGAGGGTCCCTACACACATTAATGCTGCCTAGTTTCATGTTAGTTCAATTTGAGAGTGAAAATAATGTGGCAATAGGATACAGTCTGATCTAAGTGGGGCCTCTCCGTTATTTGACATATTTTTCTTAAAGATTACTGCTGACAAGGCTGGGGCATGCTTGATAATCCTTGACTGCAACCTGAGAATTTGACAGATGATGGCAATGGAGGTGGTGGGTTGTTTTGGGTGGATGGTGGTAATACTACTGACTTCTATGGGCAGCTTTAAATCTCCACCAAAAATATCCTCCAACATACTGGCTTCCTACAGGCACCTTTTTTGTTTTGTTTTGTTTTGTTGCTTTCCAGTTATATTATTTTCCTGATTCCTCTGTTTGGGCTTTTTTCTCAGAAAATTTTCACAAATTTTTCACTGTTTTCAAGAACTTTGCAAATTAGTACGAAAGACAAAAACAGAGCCTTTTTCCTCTCTCTGTCTCTTCCACTGCATTCATTTTTCTGGTCAAGGTGAGGGATAAAACCTGATTGTTTCTCCAACAGGAGGTGAGGTTATGTGGCTTCAAAAAAGAAAAGTACTATCACAGTTTTCAGGCTATTGTATTTTTTTTTCCCCTTGAAAAAAAATCCAAACTAGTAGTTGGGACTTTCCAATAATTTTCTCCCTTTGATCTGCAGTCTGACAGGTAGTTCTTTCTTCTTTTTCACTTATTTTTCATGTTACTGGTTCCTACTTTGTGCTAAATTTAGTTTTGCACTATATTTAATTTTGCTCTCATTAACATAACCCAAATGTCACTGCCAACTGCCACCAAGACAGTCATTCTGACTTGAGATGAACAAATTCACTGTGAATTCCTTTGGAAAAGAAGCATTCCACAGCGTGAATGTCTGTGGAAGATGGAGTCTAAATTTGATCGTGACAAAAATCAGAAAATCAAACTTCTTGTTTAGCTGCTGCTACATGTTCTCTGAGTCAGTCAACAAATTTATTTCATTCCTATTCCCCTTTCAAGCCAATAGAAAATAGTTTCATGCAACTGAAAAATGCTTTGGGCAAGACTGGGAGAAGCAAATAACTTATTTACTGAATATGGGGTGTTGACTGATTCAAAATGTCTCGCCAATTCATCCGAAGTCACCAAATGCTTGGAGCTGGAAAGAGGATGTGGGGCTCAGTTAGTGGAACGAGATCATGCTGAGGGCAGATGGCTCCCCTTGAGCAGTCAGGATTCTGCCCACAGTGTTTTTTGGATATCCAGATTCTCCTTTGTAGGGGAGTACCTTGGGCACTGGTCTGGAGGGGGTCACCTTTGCCTGACTAGCTCAGCTAGTGAGCAGTTCAGTCATTTTGGCTGCAGGAACTCAAAACACATCACCTCTGAAATGCTCCTGCCATGGCAGACAGGGCACACCAGTGGGAGACACATGTTCAGGCCTATGTCAGCAGAGGAAGAATTCCATGCTGCTCTCCTGAATTTTGGAGTGTCTGAAGTGCCTACCCAGACAGCAGAGGCAACGCTCCAGCACCCATGTCCTCATTCTTTGCATGAACTGCACTATTATCCCACCCTTTCCATTCATCCACAAATAAACCAAAGAGGCAATACACAAGGTCTCATTTCGTTGCACGTGTGTTTGTGGTGTGTAAGGAAAGCAAAGCATATTTTTCCTGAATTTCAGTTCAGAGGCTAACCAGAAGCATTCACTTTTACTGCATTCATAGTGCAAGACTGACATTTCACCTCGACAATATATCTGGGTAACTGCAAGCACAGTGGCAGCCCAAACAAGAGCTTTTTAAGGCCAAGGCTTTAGTGATGAAGCACTAGGAGAACCATACACAACACTGCCACTTGGATTACCCTGGAAACACTTCCATGTAAACAAAGTCTAATGGTGGACACCTTCTGTCCTTCCAACACATTGTCAGATCACACTCTGCCACGAGGGGCGAGTTCCTCTGCAGCACTCAGTTGTAGCGGGGAATCAAAGCATGGAAACCACATGAGCAGAGATTACACAGCCTCTCAAGTCTGGCAGCCAGATGTTGGCTTGCAAGAGTGAGTGCAACCAGATGGTTTTTCTGCCATTTTTTTCTCCAAACATTCAGAAGAGGTTAACAGAGTGACACACATAGAGATAAGTTTGTTATCGTATTTGTATATTTAGACACATACATGTATTAGCCCCCTCAAAACTGTAATTCCTAAGGATTACAGGCAGGACAAGGATTGTCAGATGTCAGGTCCAGCTCAGACTCAGCAAGAAGCTCCAAGTGAGTGACAGCCAGATTAGGACTTCTCCATATTGCTGTTCTGATGTCAGGATCAGCCCCAGGGTGCAACCAACAGAATCCCTTTGCAACCACTTTAAAAACATGCTCCCAGATGCAGTACCTGAGGACAACTCACCAGCTGGACATGAGCAGCTTTGCTTTTTTCTACCCATGCAAAACTGCCTTACAGTGAACTGCCTGGAATTTGGAATAAAAAAATACAGCAGGAAGATCACTGCATTGTTGTGACATGCTGACTGCTGATGCAAAATGCTCAGGCAAAGGAAAGAAGGCTTTGATGGGATAGTCCTGCATTCCAACATGATCTAGCTGTTGGATACTTCTCTGAGGCAACAGAAACATGCTACTTTCTAATGAAGCTGACATCAGAGCCTGCTGGAGAGAAATCTGGGCAGGTCAGCTCAGAATCAGTAGAGGCAGATGTTAATTTCAAGGATCAGTTTCAAGGCTGAACCCTCATCACTAGCCCACACCTCCATCCATTCCACAGTGTCTATGCCAGAAGCCACATCTGGAACAAAAACATTTAGTTCCACTTAATATCCTGTGCTTTTCCCTATACAAGACATGGGTTTGCCACTCACATACTCCATGTGCACTGCACAGTCTCACACAAGCTGGAGAGAATGCATTTGGGACAGCAAGGAATATCAGTAGATGGACAACAACCAACACAACTGCTATGACTTACATTCTAATGAAACAAAATCCAGGAACAACTCTAATTGCCAGCTAGATAATAAAGAAAAGCAGGATTCTGGCCCTGAGCTGCTTTGAACTGACTTGGATCTCATGAAGGCAAGTGAAAACTCCCATTGGAGCATTTGACCCTCAGACAGGCTAATTCCAGTTGATTGTTCCCATTTTATTTAGTTATGCAAACAAGCACCAAGTCCTACACTTAAGCTTTTATAAATTATATCCCTTCATTCCCAAAAAGCCCAGGTGAGAGCTTTAGTTTTGTGACCCTTATTCTTTCATAAGAAAAATAAATAAGCAGAAACTAATGAATACATTTCCTTGTAAATACCAGTAGAACCTATTGCAATTAAACCCAGGAAGAGGTGGGAGAGCCCAGATGGAAGAAAATGTTAGAGTCCTTCTGACACAAGTTCCTCTCAGTGACTTGGGAAACAAACACTCAAGGGACCCAAGAGTCAAGCTCTTCTCCTGGCAGGCTGGCCAGGCTTGTGTGCATCTTTTACAGGAGGAAGAAATCAAAGACAGCTTGATGATGCTTCCTTTGAAAGACTGCATTTCCTCTCCTCCCTACAGCCTCTTAACACATTTCTGCTAGAGGGATAAGAGTGGCTGGAAATATCCCACTGAAGCATTTAGTCAGAAGACAGACACATAGAGAGACAGAGAGCTTTCTTAAATAACACCTTTATGAGCCTAAAATGTTTTGTTTGAAACAGCTCTATGTGAATGACCTTTGGAGAAGCCTGAGGCTTGAAGCCCACAACAGCTGCCCTGACAGACAAGACACCAGACTTCCCTGACAGCTGTAGGGCCTGGGGAGCTTCTGGATTCCTGGAAACACTGACAAGTTGTCAATTCTATCCAGTTTTGACCACAGCCAAATTTCAAAATTCCTGAAAACTGGGAGCCCTTGCTTTTAGCTACCTCAGGTCTGAATTTCTAGAGGCAAAACAAGGATTGCAACATCCCCATTTCCTGTCAAGTTCAAATATTGTAATAGTAAAAATTAGTCCTTCTCAGAATTGTGAGATTACCTTCAAATCATGACACTTAAATGAACAGATGTTCTTTTCTCTTGCCTTCTGATTTGCAGACCTCTGTTGTCAGTGGTATTTTTTGTAGTCACTGCATAAAAACTTTTAACTTTCTCTTACAAAAACAAGGCAAAACTGAAATTCCTGTGCAGTAATCTTCTGAGTGTTGCAAAGGTTATGGATAAAAGTAGCTGCATCACCATGCTACTTGCTTCTAAATCTGACCTTTTAGAGCTACAGTCCTAGTGCCAGTAGCATAAAGGACAAGCCTTTAAGATGCAGCACTATGGAGCAGCTGCAAGGAACACAACTGCAGAGCACACTCCAAAGGAAGTGGAGCTCAATAAGGGACCTCAGGAGGCAGGGAGAACAGACTTGGTTCCTCCTCATAAAAAAAGGTGATTAAAACAAGAAAGGACTAAGGAACCGTAGTCTAACTGAAGACAGACCTGGACTTTTCAAAGTTTTTACCTTTCCAACTGGGACAAAATTCCCTCACATGAAGTCAGATTCTGAAAGCCTCCAATTTGTCTGCAAATACCACGTGCAATAACCAGCAACTTTTGTATATTTCTGCAGAAACATACATATTAATTTCACAGAAATTAATAATTCAGGAAACTGTCGTTTCCTCTTCAAATGTCTGTGCAAGAGAAGCCCATAACTATGGGGACTGCTGGTCACTTCTCACAGCCCTAATGTCAAGACTTCCCAAGTACTGTGCTGTAGGGAGTTCTCTGAGCTCCAGGGATTTCCCATCAATCCAGACAGGCTTTAAAACACTGCTGTAGGACACATGTCAAAGCTGCTTCTGTGGTGTCACAAGGCTGTGTGGGTCCACGGCAGGTCCAGGCAGCAGGTTTATTTTTGTGCTAATTTGTGCAATTTGTGCTAATTAGTCTATCAATTCCTTTAGGTAAGAAGATCCAGTGAAAAGCTGCTGCAGCAGCAGCCCTATAAAGCAGCACAGTTGTAACTGCAAAGCCCGATGCCTCAGGTTGTGTGCTCCCTGCAGACTTGGCTTAATTACAGCAATGTGACAGACTTCATCCCCTGCAGTTAAATCTGTGGTCTCTGGACTTGAAAGACCATTCAGGGTGTCATGTTCAGTGTGTCCCTACACAAAAACACTTTGAAGCATCTTCACTTTAATTAGGAGTACCTCCCTGCAGCCCCTGCCTGCCTGGCTCTAGTTACAGTAAATTCTGTATTTGACTGTATTACCATAAACTGCCTTCTGCACAGCAGCATTGTCTCCTCCCCACATACTGTTCACTGAAGAGGGTCACCTCGTTTATTTAGAAAGTGGAAATCCAAACAGATCCCCTCCTGAGCAGTGAGAACACCCAGCCAAGCTCCTAACCTGACTCTTGGAGACTCAACTCAGAAGCCCAAGTCAACAGAGTAAGACAGACAGACACTCCCACCTAGTGGGGAAGGCACATCTCTGGGTCTCTGGGACTGGAGCTGCTTCAGCTCTGCAGACTCACACACTCCTACCACAGAAACCTTTGCTTTTTGAATCAACAAGAGTAACAGCTATGACGAAACCTGAGAGCATTTCTTTTAATTATTAAGCAGAAGAAAAAGGCAAGTTAAGCCTACCAAGTTACCAGTACTTTTATCTCTTCAGTATTAGACATGACTGCAAACACAACTCTTTCACTTTATAGTAGTGTAATGATTAACTTCAGCAAGGTCAATGCAACAGGCATGTAAAATATTAGCAGAATGGCATGGTGGCATTTTGAATCGACTTTGCTACCTAGAGAGAACTAAATTCTTGAATGCAAAATACAGACAAGTAAGTCTTCAGTAAATAAAGAGGCTTTAATATCTAGGAGAGCATACGAGCTCACAAGCTGTGTCACTGTCAGTATTTTCTGGAGACAGTCTAGAGGTTTACTACTTTGTGGGGTTTTTTAATACATGCTGTAGATAAAGGTAAAATAAAAAAATTGTAAGGTGGCAAATAGAAGCTGGAGGGAAAAAGCCTCTTTGATCTATTTCCACTTCTGCATGCTCAGTAAAGACATCAACAGACCCCTCCTGTTTCCCAGCAGGATGAAGGTGCCATCCTGAGGGCACACTGGGGCTGGCCATGGCATCAGCTCCATGGCCTGCCATGGGGGGTGGCAGAAAGGCTGCAAGGGTTCGGTTTGGCTGGCTGTGAATTACTTTAATCTGTTCTGGTACAGAATGAGATACACACACTTCGTGATTCCTATTAGCCTTCAAATGTCTTTTTATGGGTGAGCAAAAGTCACAAACATGCACTGGCATTTCCCAGCAATGTATTGACCTTTTGGACCCAACTGCACGTTTCTGAAAAACATTCAGCCACCAAAATCTGCAATGTGCAAACCAAGGTTTCTGTGTGCACCTGCAAGTATTTATTATGGGATCACCCTGATGCATCCTGTTCTTTCAGCCCATGACACACTATCACTTCCCAGGTTTTAGGTTAGGTACTGCATTTTGTTGCCTTCTTGAAAATTATTCCAAGTTTTTATTTTAACATAATGTGGCCTATACACAAATTAACTGTGTCTACAAACACGGCTTCTTCATCAGTGATGTGGCTAAGCCCTGCGGTCTGTCAGGATGCAATTTTGCAAATCTTCTGTTTGGTCCAGGTCAAAGACTAATCCAGAACTGAAATTTGCAAACTCATTGTTCCTGCCATGCAGATCAAGTCTGCAAATAATTCCATGCTCATTGATGATACTGTGCACAGTTCAGGTTGGAGATGACTTAACACACACAGCTATTTTTACCACTGGGGATAGGAAGGTCTAGATAGAACAAATTGTTAATTTCACGTTTGACTAATGGGTCTCAGACTTGTCCACACAGGGCATTTGAGATCAGCTTTCCCTTCCTGTTTCTCAATTCATGTAGGGAGAGACAGACCTGCCCACTTCCACAGCAACCACTGTAACACTAAGTGCTAGTCCTCAACAGCAATTCTGAGTTTACTGCTTAACACACTTGCTAAATCACAGGAATATATTTCACTTCACAGTGCCACAAGAACCACTTTTTCCAGATTTCACAGCAGTATGGAATTAAGACAGTTTAAACAAGCTGTTACTTCAAATGAACCATGTAAGAAATCTTTGTCCTTTCTGGTGGACCAGTTGTTCACCAGAACACACATTAAATACTTTTCACTGCTTCACTGTCCCTACTATTTGCCTTCAACAGTTACTAAGTTCTCATCTTCCTATTCCACAGACATTCCTTTTTGTACAGACCTGAAGACTTGGCACATTTAGATCCAGACAGGACACAAGGTAGCCGGACTGACTCACCAGCTGACTGGAAGCAGGAGACAAGTGGAGCTTCTTCTTAACCTGGTGCACAGCAGAAACTGAGCTTTACAAGCATGTGCTGGGTCTCACACTACTGCCTTTAGAGCCTCAGCAAACGCTGGCTGTGCTTGAGGAGCCCTCTGTGGCTTAAAGCCTCCCCACCTGTAGCTAACTCAAGCTTCCTCCATAGCTTAAGCACTCCTTTCCAGAGCACCAGTATACAGGTGTATCTGCCTCCTGTTCCTCTGGAGTGTGCAGTACAGGATGTCTGGCACACAGGTTACAGCACTTGCCAACAAAGCCCTGCCTCAGCAGTCACTCATACTGAGGAGCATCCACCAGTTTGTGTCTCATCTCTGCTATGTGGTACTTCACTGTATGTAATGAGGAACAGAAAAAACTCCAGTTTCCTTCACCTTCAAGCAGACACCATGGTATGCACAACACACCAACTATTTCAAGACCATCGGCATGCTCTGTTACACCACAAAGGTTACTTCATGCCTGCTTCAAGCAAAAAGTTGAATTTGTTACTACTGCTTCAGCAACACTGCTGTGCAGAGACAACTTGTACTTGATATATGCATGCAATCAGCCCCTTTAGTTAAAGGATGGTCCAAGACATACCTGAAGCAGTTAGCATGAAATAAATGCCACATGCTGTCATTCAGGCCCTATGTGAACAAATTGCCTGAGCCAGTTTACAGTACTGTAATCTCTTGCCCAAGGCAATGCATCAGTGTGATACAAAGACCTCACATAAGAAATGCAGGACAGGGTAGGGATGACTGAAGACAGTCAATGCAGGCAGGCACAGCAACACCTACTTCCCCTTTCAATTATCTTTCAACCTTTATGAAAGCTCTGCAGCCTGTAATATAAAAAATTACAAAAGGCATTTTTCTCTTCCAACTGTTTTAAAATCAACTAGACCAGATATTACTAAAAATGAGTCTCTTGCAGACAGTTATAGAAGATTCTTCTTTTGAGTTTTATTTGTTTATAGTAACAGTAGCACATATTTCCACTTAGGTATTTTAGTGCAACAAGGAAATCCATTAGGCTTCAGCAAGGTGACCTATGTTTCTATACGCAATGGAACAGATTAAAGTGCCTCCCTTTGTTGCACAACAGTTTAAAGCTTCAGAACTCTAAGTAAATACCCTTCACAGAATTAAACAAGCAGACACTTTGCTTGATTATGAAATGCTTTTGTTGGATGAGTGAAGTGCTTTCTGCAGTAGGACAATTCATTTGTAAGCCACAGGCACTACTACAAGAGTGGTATAAGAGTAGAACTGGTGACATTTTAGTAGTCTGTGCAAGAATTCCACTCTACTTTTTGCAAGTTGCATATCTTGAAGATACATTCTCCCAGTTGATGACATTCCAGATGGCTTTCAAATAATCAGGTCGAACATTTTTATACTGAAGATAATAAGCATGTTCCCATACATCAATGCCTAGCAAAGGAATGAGACCTGTGAAGAAAAAAAGGATAAATTTTATAAACGTATGAAAACACACTTTACATGTAAAGCTTTATACTGCATCCCCACATTGTACCCAGTTTCTGAGTCTTAACCTGCAGGAAGTCAAAGAGCTCTGCAGCACACTGGTCCTTATTGCAATATTTTACAGAACTGTGCTCACACACACACACACACATCATAAACTCAAAGAGATTATTTGGGTAAACACATCTATAAATATTCTGGAAATATAACTGAAACCAGATGAAGTAATTCTTGAAAGGTTTCTATCTTTTGCACACTTATGCAAGCACTTTCATGAAAAATTACATTATAAAGGTTTCTTGCTATGCCAGCTTGCTTCCAATACTTTAATTACAGACTATTTGTGTAAGTGCCTAATTACCTCCTTGCTTTTGTGCTAAAATACTCTTGTCACTGGATTTTTAATGGTAAATTTACACAGGAGGGAAGGTGAAATTCACCCCCATTATAATCTACGTCCCTATACTAAATGTATAATTTCTTTTCACCCTACTGATAGGCAATACACAGACTGCTGGCAATACATGAAATTCCTTGCCCTTCTCTATGAATTCTGCAGAACATGTTTTAAAGGTATCTGCAAAATAATTTGGACAAACTGACGCTACAGCCATATTCTCACTGGTCATGACCTCTTCACTCTGTGAAGGGTGTCCAGCCTGCCATTTACCACTTCCATGTCTCTCTCAGGAAGTAAGAATCTTGGAAAGAGATCATTGCCAGTACTATGCTGCTTGTCCACCTGTAACATTTAACCACATCATAGACAATTTGGTCGACACTCATTACTCTTATAAAGGAAGCAAATTATAAGGCTCCATTTTAAACCCAGTCTAGATAGGAACAAGAGTTATTATATTCATATTCCCCTCTCCTGTTGTCTGGCCGCCACTGACAGTGCTGTGAATAGCTCCTCTGCCAGAGGAAAAAAAAAAAAAAGCAAGAGGCTTAATGTTGCTTGATATGTGCAAGTTACTCCAGTTACTCAAAAGTCCAAGGAAGCTGAAGCTAAAATATTTGGCATGCAAAAAGCACTTTCACAATACGGCACATCTATCTTCCCTTGGACTAGAAGGACACTTAATCCTTCTGCTCCTCACAGTTTTTAAGTCCTGCTTTACAAACGCTGCTCTAAAATATGAGTTTTCACTTCTGCTAGAAGAGACATTTGGTTTTTCACATCTATTTATCCATCAATTTCTTCTCAACATTGTCCACAAACCACTTTTCAGATGTCATACACTTGCCTATCAAATCTACAGAAGCAGAGGGAAGGAAAGAAACCTGACCTGTTGTTCCTTGCAAAGGGTCTTGATTTGCACAAGCTGCTATCTGTAGGCGCCCCTGCTCCTTGTTATAGCCAAGCCATCCCCAGCCTGATCCTTGGACACCAACTGATACAGCTGTCAGCTTCTCCTTGAAGTTTGCAAAGGAACCAAAGTCACGCTTGATGGCTTCCATCAATTCTCCTTTAACAGAAAAAAGCACAGAAAGATCACAGGCATATAAAACTCAATCAAAACCTCCCAAGTTTATCACAACAGCTTTTGTGAGATCTCTACTAAAGGGCTTTTACCTTTAATTGCAGGTTACTTTAGGTAATCAGTACTCTGTCCTCCCCAGGCGGATTCCTTCCTTTAGGCTTTAACTGTTTAACTATCCCTATCCAAACCAGAGCATAACTCAGCCACTAGGCTGGCTGGGTCTGCAGCACATTTATTCCCTTTCTGTGAAACGAGTACATATGGCAATTTAACTAGCATGGCTTCGTACAACTATTTTCTCTTTATGAAGGTGGCAAGGGTATATACAGCAGTAGCCAGGTATTTTGCAGTGTATACATAATCAGCTCTAGAAATTAAAAATACTTTGTACATTACTTGGTTTTTATCCTTTTGGCTTACATCCAAACCCCCCCGAATACCTCAGAATTTTGGTAATTGTCACATAGAAAGGTGAATTAACTCTAAAAAAATAAAGATCCTTTAGACTTCTTCAACGAGAGAAAAGATCATCAATTCTACCTGTTAATGAAAACTGATGCAATAAACTACTATAACATGCACTAACCTTTAGGTTCCCCTCCTCCATTAGGAGAAAGGTTTGTCCAGAAGATGCTGTGGTTGATATGACCCCCACCATTGAACTTCAGTGCAGGTTGAAGTGACACCTGAGTTGTAACATCACCTAAGGATACAGAAAATAAAAATACATAAATAAAAACATTATCATCACCACAACAGGCAGTAAGTTTCCATTAGGCCTCCACTGACATCCAAAATCTTCCTACAAGCATATAACTTATCAATGCAAAACATAAGTTTTGTACTGTTATCCATGTTTTAGACAGTCATAGACAAACTCTATTAAGGATTATCTTTGACCTTTTTTATACTGTAGTAAGTGATCTGCAATATTGCAACTATCAGGCAGCCCATACTACATACGTAAGACCTACTGCCGTTCTACAGCAGAATAAAGCAACAAGCACAGCCAGAACTCTTTGAGGACCCAGCACTTGTAAATTCGTCAGTATCATCACTACAAGGAAAGAATATTGCTCACCAATTAGCTCACTAATTTGCAAACTAAGCATTTTTAAACTTCTTAAAACAATTTACAGGGCAAGCAGCTTGTGCTTGAGAAAAGTCAGTAAGTACAGTGAGCACATACACAAAATGTTCTTCTCCTTCCTATATTTTGTTTCATTTGGGGTTTCTTTGGAGGGAGGTACTCCCAGAAAAGTGATCCAAATCATTTTACCACACGACAGAATCCCGCATCTGAAACCAAGATCAAACAGCTCTGTACTTCCTCTCTGTCCACAAAATGCTGTATTCCTTGAAGAATTCACTGGTGCCTTGTGTCTCTGAACAGTGTTGCACCAACTATTTTGGGTTTTAAAAACACTGCATTTCAAAGGTTTTTAAAGCTTTTTCCAGCACTCCAATACATTCTTTAGTAAAGAATCAGTGGGGGACCTCTTTTCGCCACTCTCAGGACTGAGTGGTAGAAATTTTCTGAGTCACCTCAACAACACAGACATGAAGACAATCCTCAAAGAAGCAGTACACCTCAAAGCAGCAGCACATCTGCTACCAAGGTTTTAATTCAGGATTCCATGCTCTCAGCATTTCCTCACAACCTTCACAAAGGGGTACAGCACTGAAACAAAGCATCCAATGCTTTGTTTGTAAAAACATTATTTACTGGATTTGGGTATCAGGTTAAGGATAAGAAGTTTCTCAGGCCACTCAGATGGCATCTTTGGGACATTTGCCCTAAATTCTGCACGCCTTAATGACACTTTCACGTTCATCCAGAGCATACAACATATAGGAAGCCAGACAGAAATCAAAAAGTAACTTAGAATGCCTTTAATGTGTTCATCACTCTTTATTTCACCATTCCTTAGAAGAACCCACTCCTCAGGACCACTAGGAACCAGAGACAGCATTTCACCACTGTCCTTAAACAGTATTTGTGCTGCTGAACTTCACATTGGGAAAAAAAAAGCAATTGAAAAGGGGTAACTTGCCCTTAAGTCACAGCAAAAGTATACTGGAATTCATTTGTATAGAATCCATGGACAATTCAGTAAACCAAGACAAGAAGCTCAAAGGTGCTCAAGAGAGCATTCAGCTCAGTTTCTCAGCTTAAGTCATTTGTTTCCTTGTAAGAATGCAATCACAGGACACATGATGGCCAAAGAAGAGCAGGGAAAACTACGGCAGAAACAAGTTTTCAATGAAAATGAGATTCAAGTTAAATATCCTTCAATTAGCAAATTTGACACATTTTGATGGGCCAGTAGTCAGGACCAGTTTATGTTGAAACAAAGTCCTGCGCTATCACAGAAATGTAAATTCATTTTCAAATGAACTGACAACGTAAGCCAACAGGAGGGCTCTGAGTTTTCTATGCAAGCATAGATAAATGAAGAACATGTTAAAGAGAATCTGAAGAGAATACTTTACTTAAAATAGACATTGTTCAACAATGTCTATTGTTGAACAAGAGACATTGACAAGGCTCTGCTGTCCAGGAAAGTTATTAGATAGTGATCAGATGTGCTATGTAACCCAACACTGATACACAGCCCAGCAAGAGTTTTGACTGTGTTCAGTTTTAGTATGAAAAAATAACAATACTGACAGAATGAGGTGGCAGTTCAGACTTTGCCTCGGTCTTAGAATTTTTTCTAATGAGGGTCAAAATACTGCACATGGTATACTGAGATACCGATTAGGAAAAAACAAACTAAAAAACCACATAATCACGAACATCCCAAGTAATTATTTGTCTGCTTTGGTGTGCATGACCACAATCAGTAAGTCATCCATTTGGAAAATAATCTCTGCAGAATCCTTAAGGAAAAATTAATCTCTAAGTAAAAAACATTTCAACACAAGTGATGAAATGGTATCAAAAGCTGTAATTCCTAAAATATAACTCTAAGGATCCACAACACTGCAGATGCTTCTGATAACCAGAAATTCTGCCTCCACTAGTGGCTGAAGCTTTCGTAATTTAACAGCATCAGTAACAGCAGCAACACACACACTGTCTTCTTACACTTCAGGTTCCCTCCCCAGTTGTGTTTGCACTAATTACATCACCAGATTAGACTTTCCTTGGATCTGCTACTGGCAGGGCAAGGCAGCAGTCAGTCTTGATCACCTGATTCTTAATCGAATCTCATTAGTTCATTAATTCAGACTGCACAAGTTATTTTTAGGCTCACTTAGGTAAAAAGTGAGCCTAAAAAGTTTTTTTACTTGAAAAGCCCCATCCTCTATTCAAATACACTGGCAATTAATTACCAAGGGACACATGGTTCAGGTTTACTCAGATATCAGCAATTCTCCCTTTCACCCAAGTCCAAGCAGGTAAATTCCACTGTGAAGCCACCCAGCAAGCAGACAGAAGTGAGTCTATACAGTAATCATTTCTTTGAGATAAACTGATACCTTTTAAGAAGATCATCACAAAAGCAAAAAAAACCAGAAAATATTCCACCTTCTTAAAAAGACATACATGTTATTTTCACTTTTATCAGTCCAACTGGAAGACTCAAAGTTTGGAAAAAACACATCTTATGTTTCAGCA
>VYZP01059415.1:3567-23271 GCA_013400635.1 Hypocryptadius cinnamomeus
CCCATGTGTTCAGCAACTGTGTCCTTGTGCATTTGGCACAATCTGCCAAATATTTATCCATGGGTTAGTATTTAAATGTCTTAATGTGTCCCCACTTTTTCAGTGTATGTGCAAAACTGATTGTCTTCAGCAGTTAAACAACACTGTCTTTAGGCACCGTGTTGCATTCCTAATATATGTGCTGCTATTTTCAGTGAGAGGCTCATTTGCTGTTCAGTTTAATAGTAAACATTAATACTTTTCAAAGGAAAAAGAAACATTGGAATTCTGCTGTGGTTTTCCTATGTTTTTGGCTGGCTCTCTGCAATGGAGATGGTGGCAGAAAATCCTAGCATGCCAGTGGCACTGTAACAATTTACTCTGTAGCAATGACAGACATGTCATTCTGATGTCAAAGTAGTGACATTTTGCAACGAAAAAACTATTCTAAAATCAAAATTTACTGTGCAGGTCTAACTAAGAAGTTAGGAAATGTACTGTTTTCCTAACTTGGTTCCTAGTATCACAAAACATTCTTTGTAAAAAGGACATAGGCGGCAAAAGAGAAACAATGTAAAATATCTTGATGTTAACATGACATTAACACCTGAAATGACAAGAGTCACAACTGAAAGTGTGACTAATAAAAATGTAGGCCAAACTAAAAACTGTATCTTTAAATATAACCAGAGTGATACTTAAGTAACCCAGACCCTTAAATTTTTCAGACCTCTCCTGACATGTTTTTATTTTCCTCTCTATTATTTTGATTTAAATAATATAAAAATAATAGACTAAAATTTGTTCTGCTTTTACAGAGAAATTGCCATGTTTGGAAAGTCATGACTACAGAGACAGAAAAGTAACAAACATATAGCAAGACAAAAGAAGCAATTCAAACTCACAGAAGGAAAATGAAGGCAGAGGTACCCCTATAAATTTAATGTTCATCAAATAATGTAAAGAAATGGCAGGAAGCAGACCATCCATAGTACCAAAAAACAAAAAAGCAGCAACTGTGAGGTCTAGAGAAGATGAAATAAAAAAGTCAATTACACAAAAGCAACCTGCGAGCAACCAGTACAGTGAAATCTGTATGCCAAATGAACAATTATCTACTTGTGCTGTACACTGCTCAAAACACAGTTACTGCAATAATTGGTAATAAGGGGTATGTAACAAACCACACGTAACAATTTACAGAGGAAAAGAAAATGTAACAATTTACAGAGGAAAATATTCAGTCTATATGTTATTGTCCTGTCAATCTAAGTATTAAAAACATAGATATCCATGATCAGAATGCATTTATAAATATCTAAAGATAAATCATATAGACACAATGGTACAGAGGAAATTTTCCACAGGTTTTAAGAGCAAGGTAGTTCCAGTAACACAAAAAAGGCATGATGCTGAATAATTCCCCAAATCTAAAGCAAAATAAAACTGAAAATAAGCAAACAAACAAAACAAAAAACCCAAACAACAAAAAAAAAGAGTAGAAAATAAGTTGGGTTATCTGCAGCTGGATTAGCAACTGACTGTTTTTCATAAGTATAACATTGGACCTATATATCTGAAGTCTATATAGTCAGAATCCAATTTTTTTTTTTTCAGTGAATCAAACTGTTTCATTCAATTCTCAACATATGCCAGAAGTCTCTGCATATGATACATTTTGCCTTGCGTTTTTGTTTTGCTGTGTTTTAAAGATTTGTAAGTGTTTTCAATAATTTCCTCCTGTTACTTAAGTCTGCTACCCAGATACACCAGAAATGAGTGAACTCAAAATAGTAGGATGTTTTAGCGAAGTGCAGAAATCAAATATTTTGCACATAAGGAGTTCTCTTTATAACCCAAGCTTTTCCACCTCCTCTGTATGTTCCTATTTCTAAATTTCTCAACAGCATGCATAAAATGTTGTGGACTCTGAATGCTTTTAAGTTTGAGGCATCCAGAAACTTCCAGGCTCAGTGAAGGATCCAGGCTGTGACATACACCGGAAAGCACCCAAATGAGGCACGTGCTCTTTGACCTATCTCAAAGGGACAGGGAATATCAGAAATATCTGTGCATCACACAGAAGGGATCTCAGGGGCCACTTGATGGGGATGGCCTATGAGCAGGAGAAGTGAGGACTCCAGTCCTTTGCATGAGTCCCAGCTCCCTTCCAGAAGTATTTTCCTCCACCAGGGCCTAGGAGTAATGCACAAAGAATTCCCATCTCTTCCTTTTCGGATGCCCACTAGTGACTTCATCCAAATGGACAATTCACAGTGGATTTCTTAAGAACTTGATGGAAAAATAAATTAGGTCAGAATTAGAAGTGTGTGGAAATAAACATATTGAACAAACTGGTAAGTGGAACCTGCTAACAGCTGTCCTGAGTAGTGTGACAGTGACCTACTCCTCACACCTCCTGGGAAATGTGTGAGAGGCTTGGAAGCATAGAATCATAGAATCATAGGATCATAGAATCATTAAGGCTGCAAAGACCTTTAAGACCCAACTGCTAACCCAACACTGCCAAGTCCACCACTAAGCAATGTCTTTCAAATACCTCCAGAGATGGTGACTCAACTACTTCCCCGGACTGCTCCAGTGCTTCACAACAGTTACAGTTTCCATTAAGAAATCTTTCCTAATATGTAATCTAAATCTCCCCTGCTGCAACACAAGGCCATTTCCTCTCATCTTTTCACTTGTTACTTGGAAGAAGAGACCAACCCTCACCTCCTTTCAGGAGCATTCTTTTCTCCAGGGTAAACCACACCAGTTCCCTTAGTCACTCCTCGTCAGAACTGTGCTCCAGACCCTTCACCAGCTCCACTGTCCCTCTCTGGATGTGCTCCAGCACCTCAATGTCCTTCTTGTAGCGAGGTGCCCACAACTGAACACAGAGCATGAGGGGCAGCCTCACCAGTGCTGAGTACAGAGGGACAGCCACTGTCCTGGTCCTGCTGGCCACACTATTGCTGAGACAGCCCAGGATGCCAGTGGCCATTTTGGTCACCTGGGCACACTCCTGGCTCGTGTTCAGCCAACTGCTGCCAACATCCACTCCTATACAACACTCCTTGTGTTACCTCAGCACTTCTGTCCTTACAGCCTCTCTTTTCATCAGAGTAAATGATTTGTAGATGCTAAATATGCTCTTTACAGAATGCATGCAGACTGCAGGCAGAGACAGTGCTGCAGAGGACATGCAGATTTAGCTGCAGGTAAAAACACAGAACTCTTTGACTAGAGCCCAGAAAAGCACACAAACTGCAGACTGAAATGGCAAGAGGAGTACAATGGCAAGGAGTAAAATTTCTGTGTGTATGCATGAAAAATTTAGGGGTGAGCAGTTGCAATCAAATTAAAACAGATTTGTAATCCATAGGAAAGAGGACTTTCTGAACCTTACCACTGTCAGAGAAAAGGAAGGTGTTGAATTGGGAAAGTCAGTGTAATGTCAGCAAAGAAAGAGACAAGTCAAAGGACAGCTTTTCTTATTAAAGAGCTTCAGTCTGTGGGACTGAAGTACTTGACATGAGAAAATCGTAGGGAAGGGGGTAGAAAATGTCTGAATTCGAGGTTGGAAGAGATGCATTGGGATGGAGGAGGAAAGGGGCACAATGGAGTTGGGTAGGAACAGAGCCAAAATGTAAATGAGATAGTAAAAAATGTTTCTTTTCTAGCTGAAGTTTGTTGTCTTTTTTTGAAAATAATGATTAGCCTTGAAAATCAAGAGGTTTTCTGCTTTTAGACTGAGAACTAAAAAACTGCAGAGCATCTTTAATTATCAATGCTGTAGCTGTGCCTCCTCGGCTGCTTCATTATCTTCTTTACTCTGTGCACATCAGTGGCTCACAAAAAGGATCACAAACCCATTAGGCTGGAAATGAGAGGGAAAGTGGAGTTTTTGATTAACTTTCCACTTGGGGAACAGAAAATAAGCACCCTAGTGAATTTTTAGAGGTACTTGATACCTTTTTGTTTATTTTGTGAACACCAGCTTACAGCCTTGTTATTTGAATGGACTCAGTGAGTACTCTCCTGGACTCAAAAGTGCTTGCACACTCAGATGCCAGTGATCCATGAGGGCACTGTGCATCAAGCTGAAATGCTGCCAGGTCTACAGAAGCATTAATGGTCATGAGAAACTAGAAATAGATATCAGCTGCCTGTATGGGTTATATCTAAACAGAATAAAAGTTTCATCTTTAAAGTCATTTTGGTTCTTGCACTTTTGTAGGACATTAATGAGATTTTTCATAACAAAAACTGACTTTTCTACATGTGCTTATGTCACCTTCCTATTCAGAGGGCAAACAAAAAGGAAGGTACCCTCCCACTTCATCTAGTTCTCCTCATTTCTGGATGAGCAGTATTCTTCATTTCAGGAAAAGGAAGTATGAATGAGGATGTTATGCTGAGCACAGCAGAGAGCAAGGAAATGTAAACATTATTCTGGAATTTTCCAACAGTGACATGCATCACGACTCGACTGATTGATGTCACTTTCATGTAGGTGAGCTTCATAAAGGCTCTTTTATGGTTCATGGGTACGATTTTGTATCAATATCACTGAAAAAAAATCAAATTCCAAGGCGAGGCTTTGACAATCAGCACAAATCTAAATTAAGCATATCTTAGATAGAAATCTATCACTGAAGCAGTTGAAGTTGTTTAAGTTTGGCTTCAGCAAAGTGCCCTTGCAAGACAAGCAGCCTAGGATATCTTGTAAGGTACAAAGCACGTCCAACACTTGCAAAGATACATTAATGGTAGTGATATGTTTAAAGCTCAAGGGTGGTCTTGGCAAACAGGACTGTGTCTATTCAGACCTTTCACACAGAAGGGCTATCACAGAACCACAGAATCACAGAATGATCTGGGCTGGAAGTGACTTTAAAGACTGTCTAATTCCAGCACCCCTACCCTTGGCAGGGACATCTCCCACTAGACCAGGTTGTTTAAAGACCCATCCAACCTGTCTTTGAACACTTCCAGGAATGAGGCATCTAAAGCTTCATTGGGTGGCATCTTCCAGTGTCTCACCACCCTCTCAGTTAAGAATTTTTTCCTAATTTCTTATATAAATCAACTCACTTTCAGTTCTTTAGAAATACCTTAGATCTGATTCTGCAGAAGATGAGCACTTTTCAGTGCTAGACTATAGTCTGGCCAAAAGAACTAAAAGAAACCTTAAATATCTCCAATTATTTTAAGGGACTTTTTTTCTGGCATGTACCTTAAATACTTTTTAAACACCTGTGTCTTAACATATATAGGTGAACACCCATTTAAGTGATGTTGCTCAATTTGCCAATTGCTTTACCAAGTGATAAACCATGCCAAATATCATCATTTTTTTTTAAATTCTCATCAAAGCAGATTGAAATATATTAGTCTTAAAGGTAAGGAGGAATGTCAGCATGAATTGTTAATGATGAAATCCAAGTACTGGCATTCTGTCACGTCAGCAGAGCCAAATAAGTGAGCATAAGAAATAAAAAAATAAGTGAAACAGTCTTTTCCAATATTTTTCTCCTTTTTCAGTTCAGTTCTTTCAAATTTATATTAGCTTATCCTTTCAAACCCATTCCTGACCACTGCATAGGCATTTTTTCTGTAGATAAAATTAATTAATTCTGAGTGGCATTTCAACAGCTCTTGAGCAGATGTTTTTAGTTTTAAGTGGACCCTGCAGACTCAAAACTAATTTGCTGAATTTTTTCACCATAGAAAGGAAGTTAATGAGTGTCTACTACCACATTCCTTTCACATTCAGTCAACTTACTGTTTTACAGTGTTTTTAGCACCCATGTAACAGCAGTCTCCTATTTTAAAAACCTCAAAATCTAGTAACAATTCACTTTGATATACTGCATGAAAATTATTGCTTGTAGGGTTTTTTCCTTAGAATATGCTAAACCTTGTATGATGTCATTTTATCTGAATGACTGACAAAAATTTTTGGCATAAAATTTATTCAAATTTCCTTTTTTTTTGCTTTAAAATAACAGAGACAGCTCTGCCATGGTAAGCACTTGGAAGTCATATTACTTTCTGCATCGGTAATTGGACCAAATGATAAAATGATTGAGCCTACAAATGACCTTTTAATGTATTCCTGAAAAAGAGATCAGTCCTTATAATACATTAAGACCAGCAATTAGTATTTTATTTCATGCAGAGTCCATACATCTGCTGATTTATAGGCATACATTTGATTTTTTGTACAATTGTAGCATCACTGGATTTCCCTTCACTGAAAAGGAATACTGATTTCCACACCTCAGGGACTTGATTTTGATCCAAAATGAGAATCTGTCCCACATTCAGAATATTCACTGAAGGGAAAAAACAAACAAACAAGCAAAGCAAAGCAAAACAAAACAAAAAATGCAGGAAAAAAAAAACCTACCCTACAAATTTTCTCCTGACTTTTAGCTACAGGTGAGATGATTTAATTTGGCTCTTCTCTGGCCAAAGGGTGGAGACTGCTGCCCTCTGATGCCTCATTGGTATGTGTGATAGAGATGATAACCCATCATAATTCTTGTGAATAATCAGCACAGTGCTCATTGTGCTGCGCCTTGTAGATGTACACACAGCAGATAATAACATTCATATGTCTTTACAAAGCATTTACCTAACTGGAAAAAAACAATCTGCTAGGAATGGCCACCCACAGTATGAGGCCATTGACACCCAGGCTTCTGTCAAAATTAGTACAACATTTTGGCCAGAGTATCCAGGACTGAGAGGAAGGTCTAAGGAACTGAGCACTTCTTTTCCCAGTATAGGTCACTAACGAAGAACAGAAAAGCAGGAATTTATACTCTAGTCAATACTAATGCTACACTTATCCAGTAGATAACACAAATTCTGCTATTCTGTTTAATAGTGTGTGGCACTTTCTCATTTCTTCCCTGCATGGGTAGAAAACTAATTGACAATATCCGCATTGAAGGATTGCCCTTTACATAAGGCCGTAAATCTGATATTAAAAAATACCACAAATAAACACAACACCAGGAGTATGGGAAAAAAGTTTTAAAAATACATGCTATGAATAAAAACCATAAACAACAACAGCAAAGTGTTTTCACAGAGCAAGGATACTTGAAAAATGTTTGAGCAAATGTACAGGCATGGAGGTTACATAAGGATCTACCCTCCATCTATTGTCTTCTTCAGTCTTCAGTTAGAGATTTTTATAAGGATATTTCTCTAGTTTCCATAAGTAAAAAAAAATTGAGACTCTATAGTTAAAATCTGAGTCTTTATTCTGATAAATTTACTCCAGTTGGATCCTGTCCTGCTCTTCAGTTAACTTTCAGTAATTCCAGCGAGACTGCTCATAAGGCAAAGGTGACTAGATCTGGAGATCTAAAAGCAGAGCCATACTCCCACATGGGTTGGCAGGTCTTGTTCTGTGAGAATATCAGTGTCTTTTAAGGTAGTATGAAGTAAAAGTTGCAGGTCTTTATCAGGTTGCAGAGGTTTTCAGGCAGGGATACCTCAAAATGTTTATATATTATTAAGGAAAGATCTGCTCCATTTTTTCATCTAAGCTGGCCAAACCTCAGGAGCACTTCTGCAAGCTCCAGATGCTGTTATGCCTATATTTCCAGTGCACTGGGTTCCTGTAAATAGACCCAGCTCAGACATGAGTAACACACTCCCCAACAGCTTTCTACTCCATAAGCTTAGAGAAACAACTGCCTCACCTGGCAGCACTGCATACTTTGGTCCAAATATCACTTTTTAAAAAAATATACAAAAGGGCATGGTAATCTTGGCAAGCTTTTTGATACTTATTGCTCATGTCAGTTGCAGACTATGGGAGTTTTCAAAGTAAAATTTCAGCAGCTCAAAGGATGAATGGCAAAACTCTTAATGATGATAAGCAGGCCTCTACAATTTTAAGAAAGGAATCTTTTTTCTGTTTCAGAGTTGGAATTAAAACTGATTTAATTAATTTGTACACTGGGAAATATCTTTGTACTTCATTTAATTTCAGAAGAAAGGACCAAAATAGCAAAAATATTTGATCACTGAAGAACAAAAATGAGCAGGCCAGCTCCTTTATTCTGATATATTTTATAATATGCATCTGCTGCATCTGTGTGAAGCCACCTGGGCTTGTTTCTTTGTCTTCACTGCTCTCTGGTACAACAAAGAGCACTTCACAGAGAAATCTCATAGGAATGAAGGGAACCACACCTGTACTGAGTTCCAGAATCATTATCACTGTATAAAAATGAGCTTTAAGCCATCAGAGCTTTGAGCCATATGTAAATCAAGACAGCAGCTTGTGGTTTAACTGCACAGCAAGACCTTTCCAGAAACCCATAAGTTTGAAGATTGCATACTCTACCTGGAGCCATAAATACAATTGTAGCAGCCATGTCAATACCAGCACCTACAGTACCACAGTCCTGCATTACTTTGCAGTTTAATTCAGGTATGGATGCTCAGGTGTGCTCCTAGAGATTCAGGGTTGTTTATGTGCTCTTCATTTGCTATGGGTATTTAAAGATGGGTTCTGTCCCTCAAGGGGCTTTCTAAAGCATTTGAGTAAGCTTGATACCTGGATTTCAAATAAGAATTTTTCAATAAACTGCTAAAAAACGATGACTATTTGCCTCTGGTCAGTTGCTAAATACTCCTGAAAATCTGCATCTGCATGTGTATCTAAGATGCAAGTTTTGTTATTTTTAAGTGACACCAGCTCCAAACCATCCCTCACTGTGTAACTATTCGCTATATGCTACCTAAGTATGGTATAAATGAGAAAAAAAACCAAACCAAAACAAAACTATAAAAAAGCTAGAAGCGATCAAGTATTCTCCAAAACATTTGCAGCCTTGCATTTCTTCAGGGATTTCTCCAAAAAGTCTCCCAGTTCAAACCCTGGCTCCCAGGTTTGTTAAGCAGCATTTTCCTGGCTCTGTGAAATCCTCAAGCTGCCTCTGATCCCACAGGGCTGCTCCACGCAGTGCCCTGACTGTTGGACCCTTCTTTAAAATAAAACTTATTGAAAGTCATTTGGGTGGTTATCCAATCTGCAGAAAAAATACTAATAAAGGTGCACACTTGTAGTCCACACTTCCTATAGCCAAAATTGCCTCATCTATTTCTCACTTAATTTTACCTGGGTCTTTGACCATTACATTTTCTTAGACACAGTCTAGTTAAAATTTTTTTTTGTCTATTTTTTTGCAATTAATAAACACTCAAATCTTCAATACCTCTCATTCTTCAGTGCCAATCACGAGAGAGACAACATCCCTTGAATTTGAATTCTGAGGAACTATGACGTCAGATAAAAATCTGTGCACGGAATAGCTCTGTTTTAGCTCTGGTGAAAAGCTATGTTTAAATGACAGTTCCATTTTTGTGATTTATATGCTCATATATGCAAAGAGTCAAGGGCAGTATTGTAGACTTTACTTAATTGCTTTTACAATTTGATTTACTATGGGTCTTAAATTAGCCCAAAGACTGCCTCATCTTTTTTACAAATAAGTTACAGAGTTTTTTCTAGGCAAATCTGTTCTGGAAATCTGCACCTTTCTTCTTTATTTGTTTTACTGTCACTCAGAGAATGAAAATATATATAAACAAGACATCCATGAAATTCCATGCATTGGTGTCATAACTCCAGGGGTTTTCAATCTTCATATTTGAACAGTTCACTCAGACATCTGACTTGATGGAGCACAGATGTCTATGATATCACTAAGTTCTTTGGAAGACAGAGCATATTATTGCATATTATTCATTAACATTGAATATGTTTCTCTTTAATATGTCTTCCTGAGATCTAATTCCCAGTGTCATCTAGGATGCTTTCTGCATAAAGAACAAGTTAATACAGCTCTGCTGGCACTTAAAGACTCAGTTCCAAAGCCAACAAGTGGAATTAATCTAACTAGGTATTTTGTTGTGGATGCTAATAGCCTACATGAATTCAAAATTAGATCAAACAAATTCATGGAAGAGGCCAATCAGGGCTATTAACTATAAAGCTCAGGAAATCTGATGGTGGTGAGAAAGCATGCTGCTATTCATTCCCTGTTCATACACTTTTTCCTATACAACTGTTATTACCACTTACATAAACAGGAAGAAATTAGATCATCTTTAGTCTGATTCACTATGGCTCTTTAAATGGACTTACCTATATTTTGAAGAAAGAAATAAGAATTCATAGAAAATAGTTTACTCATATCAGTAAATGAATAGACCTTCCAATGTAATGAAAGCCACACAAGGAATACTAAAATAACACCCAAAAAATACTAAAATCAGTGGTAAAAGTCCTTTGGATTTCAGTGAAGACTCAAGTCAGTGATGAACAATACTATTACTGGAAAAAAATCCCAAAGTGTCACTACCAGAGATTTAATGTAAGCCTAAAACTGTGAACAATTTGCAAATTCCAAAGTAGTTATATTTCTTGCATTGGGTAAGCCCTTTTGTTCTTCACCCCGGTTTTTGTATATGGAAATACTCCATTGACTGCATGTTGAGCTGTCATACACAACATTTAATTTGTTAAAATTCCATTCTGTCCTGTGCCCAAGGTGTTTGGAAGGTTGCTTGCTCACTGCTGTAGAAATTCCGATGTCACTACTAAAATCAGAGCTCACTCTCTCTTGTTTAAAGTTCTGTCACAGCTCCTCATATATCAGTACTTCCTGAATTAACAACAAAGAGAGATCCAGAGTCTCCCACTAAAGTAACTAGGGAAGCATTCCTGACTTCTTCTCCCTCCCTCTCCCTCTGCCACTATTACCTGAACAGATGTCGACTTTATTTTGGGGCAGCTGTATTTCTTACCACATCCCGTGACTGCAGTTTATATTAAATTCCTTTCTTATCTCTCTAATGTCCATTCTAGCAGTATGCCACAGTCTCTTTACAGGAAGAAAGCGAGTGTTGATTAAAACAATATTATAAATCATTTATAACCCCTGTAAAAACCAATAAATGTTGATGTGGTCATATGTTGTTTCAAAATACACCTTAACAAATATATTTAAATCAAAGTCCAGTTAAGGCAAATTCAAAAGATAAATGGTTAGGAATAAATATTAATGTACAAAACCAACCATCATTAGATTGCTGCTCTGCAGAATACACAAAGTTTTCAAACATAATTAGTGTCCAGGAGTTTAATAATATAGCTGCAATTTATTTATGTTAACCAATCATTCAGGCTTTTAAATTCAAGACACTTTGAAATCAGATCTTAAAAGTCTCCTGAAACTCCTGGTGAATTGTCACAGCTCCTTAAAGTGATGCAATTACGTTTCTCAGAGTTCATAAAAAAGTAACAGTTCATTTCTCCTTCTCCTGACGGCAGAAATCTGGAAATAGAAGTTCTAGTGCTCAAAAGCTAGAAGGGGGAGGAAAAAAAGCCCAGAATATCTTACCTTTGGATGATATTTAAAGGAATTCCACGATTTCGGAAGTTTGACTGATATTTATGAGTAGTTGGGATGAAGATAATCACAGATCTTTTTTGGCTTATCTACTAATATCACATGTACAAAATGAAGGTGTGATTTTAGTATACAGCAACATAACATGCCTTGTTCAGGTATGGATTGAAGGTGTAAATATTTTAGCATAAATAAGAGAGCAGAATATGCAGTTGTAGAGTCTGTAACCATATACATACCCCAGATATGTGGGTTACCACTACTGCTCCCCACTGATTACATTTACACTAAGAATGCTGGTGTGTGCAGTCACCACATCTTTCTGTTGCTGTAGAGAATATTATCTCATGTATTGATTCCACTTTTGTCTAGCCTAGAAAAGAGAGCCAAAGACTGCAGGTATCCATGCACACATCCATGTTGATGTGAGGTGGGGAGGAATCTTTCTAAAAACTAGAAATAACGTAGCCATAAAAGTGAAATTTCATCCTGATTTTGAGAGCAAATGAGATTTAAATTTTAATTCTAAACAAAAACTGTGCAAGAATATTTACAAAATCATTCAACATGCTAAGGAAAATACAAGACATTATAACACAACCACATTTGTCTTCACAGAAGTTTAGAGAAGTTTTCATAACATATATTTATGAATAAGGATATCAAAACAGAACTTGGTTCTTTCATTTATTTTAATGTTTTAGCACCACTCTATTCATAGCTCTCAATGTGAAATAAATTAAATTTCCCCTTCCTTTTTTTTTCCTGACATAAACACAAACATATGGATACACTGTCAGGAAAAGAGATTCATTTTATGGTAGAGACATCAGGAAGATGCAAGTTACATCTGTGCAATCACAGTGGGCTGCAACTAATGCTGGCCTTTTTACCTCTTCTCCAAACCAAGATCCAGGAATCACAGATCCCTTTTGTCTGAGGATTTGCATTTAACATACCATTTGCATTGACCACAGAGGAGGCTGGGCACCTTACTTTCTTAGAGCTAAAGCTAAATGAGATTAAACATTCCTTCTTTCCAAATACCACAATCAAATGTACTAATACTTAAAAAAATTAACATTACAAAGACATCCTCATCCATATGTAGTAGATATACTATATGATAGCAGATATCATAAATCTAGGGATAAGTAATTATTCCTTCCCATGTACTTTAATTGTCTGTGGAAGTTCTACAGTTTAATATTTTTAGTGGTTTATAGCTCAAAGCAGAGCTTATTTCTCAGTGATAAACACAGATGTTTCTCATAAATAAAGTTATAGTAATTAAAATTTGTGTACAGATCAGATTTTTTCCCTGAAGTTAAAAGTAACTGACAGTAATGGATCACATTCAGAAGTACTTCACTGCACTCTGAAGGGCTGCAGATCCCCAGCCCAGCACCTGCTGCCAACTGCCCAGCCGCAGTTTGAGGTCTATTGCGTGGGGCCCGACTCACCCAAAAGTGCTCCCAGCAGCCTGCAGCCTCTCCAGCTCTCTTAGCAAAAGTTAGGCTTGTGACACTCCCCAACTCAGTGCTCCCACTAAAATGAAAAGCACAAACCAATCCCTTCCCTACTACCTCTTCCAGTGAGTGAGACAAAAGGCAGGGATCATGAGCTGGAATAAGAAAAAATTACTGGAAACAACAATGAGATTAGAAACAGTAACAGCAACAATGTCAAGAACTAAAGAATACAAAACAAGAGGGTGATTCACATACAAAAATTGCTCCCTGACTGGAACCCATGTGGAGTTTTGTTCCCAACTGCAAGCTACAGTCCCCTCTTTCCTGACAGTGGGAATCCCTTACTTCCGTCCTCCATTTGTGATGTGAATGATAGAGAATAACAACCCAGTCATGCCCACATGGCTCCAGGCTCTGCCACCTCACAGCTACTGCAAAATAATTAACTCTGTCCTGGCAAAAACCAGGACGACTTGGAAGAATTGCTCACCAACCCTACCAAGTTTGAATGCTACTGGTTCTGTTTGAGATCCAAAGATCTGTGGAATAAAAATTGCACGGCTTTTTCAAAATACCAGTTAGCCAAATGAAAGCCATAATTTTGCCCTGAAAAGCTGCTTTGTTTGCATCCTCAGAAAGGCACTTCTACAACATGGCTACTCCTACTCACACAGTCTCACATTTTTCATAGGAAACAAATTCTGTCTACAATTTTCTTACCTAAGTACAACTTTCTGACTTAGCTCAAATGAGATCTTTCCAGAGATTCGTTGTTAGATGCACCTCGGTTTATATGATTCACCTACTCAGTTACTTATACTAATCACAGAAAATAAACTTTCAGGCTTTACAAAGGTTTCCAAATCTTTTCACTTTCATTTTAGATAATGTAAGAAACTAAGTATGTATAAATCTAAACACCTGCAGTGACTTCCTTGCATCATCCAATTTCAAATCCAGTAAAGCCCTTTGCATAGATTAAAAGTGTCCATTCTTAAAACTACTTCTTTGTGGGCTTTTGTAGAGCAGTGTTCCTGTACCTAAGCACTGCTAGTTAAACAAGAGAAGCAGAAGAAAAACATAAAAGAACTAAATGCCATTTGCAGAAGAGAGTGAGCCAAAGCAAAGCAGTCACTACCTTTCACTAAAAGAAGGTTTAAATGAGCAAGGTTTGAATCTAAGAAAAGGAAAACTGCAGAAACTAATTATGAACTGTAACTATTCCAAGTAATTAAAACAAAATATTTTTAGATTTTAATAAATGCACTTTTCCATAGAGATGCTAATTATCACTGGTGTTTTTCCTCTATCTCATTCGTCAAATGCCCAAAGACTGAAACCTCCTATGAGATCAAAACATCACCCTAATGTGAAGATTTGGTCCATCCTTCTAAGCCATCTGTTTTGAGAATTTTTTTCATTTTTTACTATGGATCTTGCGATCAATTAGTGTGTCTTGGGCAGTTCTGGTACTGGCAAAGCAGATAGCCTCCTCTCTTCATATATATGCTCCCAAACATTTTATCATGTCATTTCTAATTCACAATCTTCTGGTAATGATTCCTGCTGGTTTGCATGACCTAGGAAAATTTACATTGAGACTTAACTTGTATAACAGGACTGAACTAGGGAATGTGTATGTCATTACCTAGCATGCCTTTTCAGCTTGTGCCTAATCATTTTCCAGTAGTGCTCATGTCAGAGAAAGCTGAAAAACATACTTGTAAAAATATGCACAGAATTGAAAAAAAACCCCACCAGATTAAACATTACCAGTTAATTCAAACTTCAGAAAAAAGTTTCATTACACAGATATATAGAGCTACCTCCAAAAATAACACTTCATGTGGAAGATACACATGTAGGACACAAAAGTGGTCAAGAGGAGCTGAGTCTAAATGATTAATGCATCCCAGCTTGGCAGGTAGAACTGCCTGTTCTACAGGCTGTTCAGAGCGTCCTGTCTTGTGCTTGAGATGCATTTCCACATACCCCTCTTTTTATGAACAAAATGACCTCATCCTACTTTCAGTCTTTTCCACTACCATAAATAAATAGATATTCATGCACTTCATTTTTCCATTCCATTTTAACAACAGGCAGGTCAGACCTTTCTGACCACTGGAAAGGAATATATTAACAACAACAACACACTAGTTCAGTCTGGTTCTGTCTTGCAGCTCTTCCATGAAGTATTCAGAGTTGAGAGATGTTTTTGGCCAGATTATGAATTCTAGTTGAGGGTATTTCACTACTGACATGACAAGTGCCATTGTTTTCCTATAAAATGATGACAGCCACCTAGAATAATAAGGAAATGAGCAGAAATCTCTTCAGATGAAATGAATATTTTTTAAATTAAGAGTCCTACATCTGAAATCAAGGCATGCAGAGAGTTGTGGGCAATTTACAGTTTTTCCATTGCAGAGATCATTAGGAAGGTTTTTAAACTATTTCTTTCTTCCTACAGAATTAGCTAGAAATGTAAGTCTAGCATGAAAATTTCCAGTTTGTAACATTTATTCCCAATACTTTGCTTTAGACATTCTTCTTCCAGTTTTTTGAAAGTTACCAAAGGTTGCCCTGATGGGGAAAAAAAAATAGCTCTCTAGTTCATATTTTAAATAGGTTGTTGATTTATTACAACACAATAGTCAAAATGCTGTTTCATTCTTTATACAGATTTCCAAACTCTGTAGTGATCATTAAACAAATCAGCAAGCACACAAAGAAATAAGTTTTGCCATAATTAAACATCTTGCAGTATT
Source organism: Hypocryptadius cinnamomeus (assembly GCA_013400635.1). Lineage (NCBI taxonomy): Eukaryota > Metazoa > Chordata > Aves > Passeriformes > Zosteropidae > Hypocryptadius > Hypocryptadius cinnamomeus. The sequence continues at coordinate 19,234 of VYZP01059415.1, forward strand.
TTTTTCCAGTTTATTGCAGTAAATCATACTTTTTTGAGCTGCCTGAATCACGATGATGACTCTAATATTGTTTCATCTAACATTTTAGAAAAACAAGCAAAACAAACTGTGATACAATTAACTAAAATCAGAAAACCAAACCCTAAAATAAAATGTATGTACATGCCATACAATAGCAGCATAGTCCCAATACACTAATAATCAGAAAATCTTATTTCTGCTTCAGATTTTTGTATCTGAATCTTGTCTGCAAGAGGGAATTGGAATGTTTGAGAGATTCAAGTCAAATATTAACATAAAACATTTTTGTTCACATAAATGAAATGCAGAGCCCTGGAAGAAAATGTCAAAAGAGATTGAGGGCCAGGCAAAGCTATGGCTAACCTCTTGTAGTGCTGGCGGTGCTAGATTTGTGGTACGCCTGGACTAGGTAGTTTCCAGTATTTTCTTCTAACTGACTCTAAAATGAATTTATTTCAGCAAGATCAGCTGCTCTGGCTTAAATGCATGTCAAGAGCATACTTAGAAGGTCTGATGTCATACAACAGCTTACACTGATTTTCATGCAGATGCCATTGACGGTGACTTAGTATATTTTGTAGAACAATATCCTTCCTCAAAATCATGACTGACACCAGATTTCTAAAAGCAAGTTCTGTTGATTAGATTCAAATAAGAACAGTATTATGGTTTGCCATTCAGTTAGTTGAAACACTGTAAGTGACTTAATATTAGCTGTTCTGCATTCCTTTCTGCATTCTACTCAAATACTTACATTGAATGGAATTTTTGTATTCTTGGCTAATACATCTGATTAGAAATCCAAGCATACAATTCAAGAATGTCTAAGATACCAACATCATCTGATTAGATCGTTAATATGACTGTAGAAAATAACAAGGTCTTTCAAACCCAATTACAAATTACTGCCATCATATCAATTATGGGATTTAAAATAGAATTAATTCAACACCAATGACCAAGACATGGGGGGGAAAAAAAAAGTGAGAGACATCCTAACAGAGCCCTATTTTGAAACACGTGCTTGTTTGCAGTTTCTTATAGAACACAGGTTCAGGAATTTATTTTATGACCTAATTTCCCTCAACAGCATTTGTTCTGAAGCTAGGTAGTAAGGAGCTCTGCAGTGCCCCATGCTTTGCTGATTGCAGCCCTGGTGCTCTGCAACTAATGGGGCCCAGATGGGACCAAGGAAAAATGAACTGAGCTGGCTGGGAAGGGACTGATTTATAGTCCTACTCATTCTCCTCCCCCTCCAAAGCAAACAAAGTTAAGGAAAGGAAAACCTACTTGTCTGCCACAGAAATCTTCAGCTCATGTGACATGCGTACACTCTCAGAAGTCTCAAAATGAAGCAAGAAAATGAGACCATCAGATGTGTTCCTCCTGACAGCACAGACTACTTCAGAGCTAGCATAACTGCTGTTTCTCTCTTGGGACTCAATGTCTTGGAGGAACATCTGGCCTAAGAGGGATAGTGGGGTCAGGTAAGCTGTGTGTGATATCTCAATTAAATGGTATGTATTTTCTGTGTGCATGGTAGGGCTCAGGCTTTCCCAGGATTGCTTTATCTGAAACCTCTAGTACAGCAGAAGTCCAGCCTGTTTGTGAGGTTTTTTTCTGCTCATGCAAACTATCTAACAAATACTGTATACTTGGCATTATGAGTTACTGGACAATGCGTGAAATTAGGTACGTTTCCTTTAAAATAAATTCCATCTAGATATAGAAATAAATCCTTCTTTCATATACAAAACCTCTCACACACAATTTTTGCCCTTTCCACAACTGTTTTCCTTTTGCACCAAAAAAAACCCCAAAAGATTGTTAATGTTAAGTAAGATAAATTTTAGAGGGTATGCGTAAGTGTGCAAGTCAAATGTGTAAGTCAAATTTTAGAGGGTATGTTTTTTTCATCTGGCCTTCTTCATGTTTGTTGTAAAGTCTAGTGGTGATCCAAGAACAATCTCATTCAAATAAAATTGTTTCATGAAGTTACAACTCAGCATGATTGTTTTACTATCTCTTCACCTGCAAGCTGGGATACAGGATTAAATTATATCTTCAGTAATATTTCCTAAGCTGTCTTTTTTTTTTAATATTATGATTTGGAAGTCAAATGCACACTTAAATATTATTTTAGCTTCAAAAGTAGGACTCTGAAAATGGTGGCATCACACTTGCTGTCTGCAATTTCAGCAGTACGTAGAAAAACCCATCTCTGATATTGCTGAAGCTGAGTGTGTGGCAAGGTGTCTGTGATTTCCCAAAAAAGTGCCACATGGCACTCAGGCAGCATGGTTCTCTCACCTCTAGTCTGAAACTGGACCCCTAATTGTTTGCAGAAGCTGCTGACAAGTAGGAAGTGGCCATGAACACATGCTGGAGTGTCAACTTTAATGTGTTAACTAAATTAAATATCTTTCCTGCACAACGTAATCTTATGTCATTTGTGCACTTTCGTGCACTGTATTCATGTTGTATTCATGTTGTACAGCTTTTTAGTTTATCCATGAACCTTTGCAATAAGCAGCAAAAATTAACTGTGCCTTTGTTCACTTTCTCTTAGGAAAATGAACTCCCTGCTTAGCAAATCCAAGATTTTGGAAGAACGTGGTCCTTTGCAGTACAGGAAATCTGTGTCTGAGCATTACAAGAACAAAAAAGAGAGATAAGGAAAAAACCCTAGTTTTTAAGATTATCAACCAAACCAGTAATTTAATTTTTAGAAGGAGTTAGGTGCTTGCTGAGGAGATGCTTAATAACATTGCAGCAAAGAAAGGTAGAGATACCCCAAGGATGTTCATATTGCCCTGCTATGACAGTGGAATGACCGGTAACAAAAGAACAATTCCAATGCAGGGAAAAAAAAAAGGCAAGCATGGTCTCCACAAGAATCTCTCCAAAATCATCCAGATGGGAATAGCATCTCACATTGCTAAAAGAGCGGTGATTATTTTGTAACTTAACTATACATTCTTGTCACAAAATTTGATTATGAAATCTTAGGGTTAATATTTCCCTGAGAAGCGAAATATGCTCTTTAAAAAAGAACGAGTCTCTGCTGGTTGCCATCTGTAGTGCTACTAACCAACCCCACCAGCCTGAGGCTTTTGACATAGAAAGTGGGACCTGAGCCAGCAATGTGACCAGGTGAGGAGCCTGAGGAGTGACAGGACTGACCTGAGGGCCATGGATGAAAAGGCATGAGAGAGGCTGGAAGGAGGAAGAAAGCTGGATCAATGAGACCCACCTAACCCAAGAAATACTCTGTTTCAGCCTCCAGAGTGTGTTGATCTATGCTCAGGCTCATGGCTTAGTGGTGGACTTGCTATCGTTGGGTTAAAAGTTGCACTCAATGGTCTTAAGGGTCTTTGCCAACCTAAATGATTCTATGACTAAAATAGTTAGAAGCAGATGTGTATGTCTTAAAATGAACAGTATAATGTTGCATTTCTACTGACCCCTTGTTTCCTTTAATAGGAATAAATCACCTGGTGACAGAAATTCACAGCTGCCCCCAAAATTTCAAAAAACTACCAGACTAAGCAAGACAAACTATTTTTGCTGCAGGAGCATCAGGGTTTTAAGCCCTTGTCCCATTCTGTGGGGGACTTTTAATAATCTTTCATTATGATTGACTGCTTTGCAAAGGAAGCCAGCTAGAGGGTCTGATGCCTTCTGTTTGCCCTTCTACATGGAAGGCCAGCTGCAGTTGGTGTAATATTTTGGTTTGCCCTGAGCTGGTTTTGTTTGTGACATAAATGTGGAAGAGCATTATTAAGGGTAAGTGATCTAGTATGCTCATCAAAACATTTTCACTCTCTGCAGGCTATAAATCTATTGATGTTCCGGAATTTTTGTGAATGATTGCTGTGAAAAGTGAAGAATGTCTACATAATTTTATTTGACATGTAAACTACACTATGGGTTCCAAATCTGTCATCGTAGTGCTGAAATCCATCCTTGACACTGACTTGTACAAATGGCAGGTCTCACTAGGAGGAAATTTTTTTT
>VYZP01059416.1:0-20273 GCA_013400635.1 Hypocryptadius cinnamomeus
GCTGTCTTGTTTTTATCTCACCAGTGTGTGTATACTAATGTGCATATACTACATATGTTTTAGATACCTGGAGTTGGGCTGAAATGCGGTGGTTTTCTCTGACTGGGCTGATTGTTTAATATACTGTTGCAGATGCATTCTGAATGGCATATTAGTGTATCCATGAATGTTAGAAATCAAAATTGGAATAATTGCTGCATGCATTTGAGAATGTTGTGCTCTAAACGTGAGCACAAGCTTATCTATCTGTATATATACAGATAGATATAGATATAGATATAGATATAGGTATAACAAGACAAACAACTTAATACACGCCGGGGTTTNTGTGTATCTACATATATTTCTATGCACATGAAAAATAAATGTATATTAAATATTACATGCTATATATTTCTAAAGTAATGAAGTCAGTTAATCTGTATTTATCGACTGAAATTGTATATTTAGAAAGTATGTTTGCAAGACTATTTCAAAGTGAAGATATAAAGTACTTTACTGATGAAGCATATAATGGTGCATTCTTTTGGAACATCTGAAGAAGCTATATTCTTCATTTGATTTTTAGGATTGGTTTAGAGAAACAGGGAAGGAAATTACAAACTTGAGTCTCTAAGTCTTTGTATTGTGAATAATACAGCATAGGCAGCTGTGTGTGGCACATGCAATGGATGCTAGGGAAGAGCACTTTGTGCTCTTGACTGTAGCTGCAATGTGCACCTGAAAAGTTGTGGCTTTTCATTTTCTCTCAGTGCAATTTGTAGTATTTCAGATTTATTGGAAGGTAGGTGTTGGTACAGCAGTTACTAAAAATAAAGTTATGGGAAACAGTTTGTAGCAATTTTAAGCCCTGAAGATGACACCTGCTCTGCAGTCAAGTCCTCCTAGGTAGGTGGTGGTTCAGGTCAGGTTAACTAAAGCAGCCTAATGGGCACCCTTTTCCTTGTGTTGATACAGCCTAGAGTTTTTGGGAAATGGAAAGTCAACCAAAAATGCTGCTTGCAAGAGATCCAGATAAGGAAATCAAATTTACACAGTCTAGGTTTTTAAGATGCACCATAAGATGGGATTTGTTTCAACATTTTTAAGTATAGCAGTTAGTCATAAGTATTTTAATGGGGTAGAGCATAGGTTGTAATCCATAGGTCTGTGTAAATGAAGTTTTTTAAATCTTATGATTGTTTCAGAACTCTTTTTAGTATGTGCTAAGGCTACTAAATATATTATTAGGTGAGCAAACTGCTCTTTCCATACATAAATTATTTAGGTGTTAGTAACTGATGGCATAATCACTAGCAAATTATGGAATCTTTATCCAGTGACTCTTAACCATTCTTAACTAATGATATATAAAGAGAGACAATCAGAAAATATTATAGAATCTAATCTAAAGAAGCTCAGAGAGGTTTTAACCAGCCTTTTAGCGACCTTTTGATTTCGCTTTTTTCAATTCTTTTTTTCACTTTTTTCTAATTTTTAGCCAATTTAAAGATTTAAAAACTGTGTGAAATTATAGCAGCTTCCCAGGGTATTCTGCCATGGAAAATCAACAAGTGCATTACAGTCTTTTAAGTTTTTTAATTATGGGTTTACATACATACAAATATATGCATTTGTGAATGCATCTATGTCCTCTTGTTTTTTTACCTGTTATCTACATTAGAGAATTTCTTAAAAGGAGTCCAGACCTTGTATGTCTGCTCTAGTAGCCTTTTATCTTTGATTACAATTACCTGCTTATTCTGCAGGACTTCTGTGGGTTTCATGAAGATTTATTTTTAACCTCATTTTTTTCAAATGGATGATTCATGTGAAAATATGGTAACCACCTCCTCAGGGATTCTTAATTTCTGGTGAAATGGATGATATAATTAGGTTTTCTGCATTAACAGTACATTTGGCTTTTTCTGAAAGCTTACAAGTTATGTTAAAAGTTAATACACACATTTATTTGATATATAAATGTCTAACTGGCTGAATGTCTGAGGTCTTCTACCCCTGTGTTAGTAGACCAGTGATATACCAAAAGAGCTGAAGTTAAATTTATAGAAAATGGTAAAAAGAAATCTAAATTAAGTAGGAAAACTGTGTATTTTAATTGAGTTCTAAAGCTGCTGTCTTGATGAATAAGTAGATCAGTGTGATATGAATGAAATATCTAAAATGTAATCTATCCTATATAGTTAAATATTTTCTTCTGACTGCCTTGATTTTCAATCTGCAGTGTTGGGGGGGGTTTGACCATTTAACAAATTTGTGCAAAAATTATCATGTGCCAATTTTGTCTGTAATTAACTCTTTAGATCATACCTCACTCCAGTACGGGATGAAGAGTCCGAGTCCCAAAGAAAAGCTAGATCCAGGCAAGCAAGACAGTCTAGAAGATCTACACAGGTATAGTATTACTAAAACTTCTACATTTTTGAAAACATACCCATAACATCATTCTTGAGAAACAGGCATAGTATACTGTATTTGCATCCATTTATAATTTTTTTTTTTCTGTGCAGGAGCTATTGCAGGTAATATAATTGAGCTGATCAGCATGGATAGCTAGTGATTCATGGCATAGAAAAAAATACTTTTAATCTAATTTCTCTGGAGAAGGAAAAATACTAGAAGAGTGGTTTTTATTATGTGCTAATAATCTAGTATCTAACTGCATATCTCTTGCAACATTTCTCTCTCATAGTTTACATACTGATATATTTGGGAGTTCTTCCCAGTTTTCATCCATATCTATCAGCAATTAGCATGATCCTGGCACAGGGACCAATGTGGCAGGAGCAAAATAGAGTATCTCTAATGGTACTTGAATGTTCTTTGGGCAGTGGAGCAACTGCCAACCACTGTCTGCTGGCAAACTGAGGATAATCAGCAACTAGTCCCTGAATAAAACAGCACAAAGAAATACTCTAGCCATTTTCCTTACCTGTTTTTAGGCTGAGTCCATAGCTACAATGCTTACTGATGTTGCTTTCAAATCTTTGCAGTTTTAAACCCTCATATACTTCTGGTTAGCTTTCCAAATGAGAGGTCTGTGCTGCTTGATACAACTTCATTGTACGGGACTTATTTTCACTTCATAGTACTAATTCAGAGCCCTGAATGATGGTCAGACTACAGGCTAACTATTGCTGAATCCTTACAGTGAAGAAGATACCAGGAATTACTGGATTAAACTTTATCAACACTGAAAGCAATTCATTAACTTGTAAGATGCAAAGTTGGCTTTAAAGAGTAGATTACAAAGTGTTTTGAGCAATGTCTCACTAAGATACATCAGCTGAAAAGTATAGTAGAGAAAAGCTGTCTTCATAAAATGGTTTGCTTTCTGAGCTTATTTCAAAACTGGTTTATAGCCTAAAAATAACAAGTGACTTTTTAGTGTTGCTGACCTAAAAATCCAGTTGCAAGGAATTAATTTGTAAAGTATCAACATTTCTGAAAATATGAGTATTATATTTTTAGGGTTCTTTCAGAAATGTTTAGTATGCTCACGATCATATCAAAAGCATCTATTGGATTCTTAAATTATTTCTATAGGATCTTCTATGCAATCTGTATATACTAGTTCAGCTAAAAATTGGTTTACTGGAGAGTCTGGTAGATCACATTACAGCAAATACTTGCCACATATCAGAGGAATGTTTGGTTCCAAGATTCAAGAGGAAAACTTATAGGTAGAATATGTAGGTAAAATTTATTTCTTAATAGATAGATTTAATTTTCTTAAGTTGAATGTTTTCTTTAAAATATTTATGTAATGTAATCATCTACAATAATGTTAATGTTATATTTAAATGGTGTTGGCTGACTGCTGTTTTCACAGGGTGTAACACTGACAGATCTTCAAGAAGCTGAAAAAACTATAGGAAGAAGTCGTCCCACAAGAACCAGAGAACAGGAAAATGAAGAAAAAGAAAAGGAGGAGAAAGAAAAGCAAGACAAAGAAAAACAAGAAGAAAAGAAAGAATCTGAAACTAAAGATGATGACTATAGACAAAGATATTCCCGAACTGTTGAAGAGGTATTTTCATGATGAGTCTCTTTAGGTAGAGAAATTATATGAATCTTTACTCCAACAATATTATTTTAATTTTGATACTACTGTAAGAATAATTTATGTAGTTAGATGTTTTCATATCCCGTGGTTTGTATTCATTAATCTTGGTAAATTAATTCTGGCATTTTTCTGTTGAATAGCCGTATCATCGCTATAGACCAAGTTCAACTTCAACTTCTTCATCATCCACCTCTTCGCTCTCCACGTCCACTAGCTCTCTATCAAGTTCAAGTCAGCTAAACAGACCAAACAGCCTTATAGGTATAACTTCTGCCTATTCTCGAAGCGGAACAAAGGAAAGTGAGAGAGGTAGGAGTACTGTTTATGAAGGGGTTTTTTGTTCTTTTGTTGACAAAGGGCAGTTTACATTCCTAGAGGTATTTCAAAATGCAGTGAGATATGTAAGACCACTGGGGATGCACCTTGCTCAGATGTTCTGTAAGAAATTTCGTCATATAGAGAGGAAAAAAAGATTTTCTGTATTTGGTGGTGTTTTGCAGCCATGTGATTTTTTTCCATTGTTGGGTTACAGAAATTTCAGATATACTCCCATAAATACCCAAATAATGCTGTAATTTCTACTTTAACACAGCAGCTATAATAACATACTTTATTTCAGGGTCTAAATACTTGCAGGTATTAAGAAGGAATTTTACTTGATTAAATAATTGCTAAATAACTAGGGGTTTGTTTCAGTCCTTCCACACTGAAGGACTGGAATGTTGCTTTGTTTCTTTAAGGACCTCTCAGGGTTGTACGAGCAGCTGGAGAAGGAAAAGGGATGTTTCCCATTGCAGTTCAGATGTAACCATACTTCTGCATGCTTTAACTGGTTTATGTAATCTTAAACTGAGGATTAGATGCATAATTCAGAGATCACAAAATGTTCTTCTCTGATGTCACAGAGATTTTGCCTTCATTTCAAATGTGAGTCCCCTGCTATAATTTTGACAGATGTTATGCCTGAATCTTTGCCTGTCAAATGAGGAGCCTGCTAACATACAGTGTGATCTCCTCTTCTTGGACTTGCCACTGTTGACTTGAGAGAAATACTTTAGTTCAAGTTATTGATCAGTAACTTCAGTAGGGTTACTGATTGAAATTGATAATTTTGTTCTGCAGAGGGTCAGATAAGATGATCCACTGATGAAATCTCCATGAACTATATAGCAGTATTGCCATGTTCCCTAGAATGGTGTTTTCTGAGGAAGTTACTGGGGCTAGGCTTCATGGATATGCTTTCTGATTTTTTTCCCTTTCTCCTAAAATGAACTGAAATTTGGATTACAATTCTTTCATAATGCATGCTTACTCTAAGAAACTGAGGTGAAATTAGTATTTACAGTATTTTAGAGCTATGTATTCTGGGAAGTGTATGTTACAGCAAACCCTGTATGTGGTAAGAAGCTCTTCAGTGAATTTAGTTCAGGTAAAAGGAACTTACTGTGAGCATTTTAAAGACTGAGAAGCATTTTAGAAAATTAGGTTGTGTCATAATTCAGTGAATGAGAACGCTGTTATTAACAGAAGGGGGCAAAAAAGAAGAAGAAAAGGAAGAAGATAAGTCACAGCCTAAGTCTATAAGGGAAAGACGGAGACCAAGAGAAAAACGACGATCTACAGGAGTTTCTTTTTGGACTCAAGATGTAAGTAAACTTCACTTGTAGCAAAATGAAATGTGTATAGTGTACTGTTAAAATAGAGAATTGTTTAGAGTAATACAATATGTAACTCACTGTTCTAGAAAAAATTATGCTTTTCAATTTATATATTCTTTGGTTTTAGTTTGATGCTTTCAGGAGCAAAATCAGAATTAAGTTTTTTAAGTTGATACTGCTAACCAGAATTCTAGAACACTGTAGTAACCGTAACTTAATTGGAATTAATAATAATCTAAGGAAAATAATTAAATTATTGAACAGGTCTTTTCTATTGCATGCATACCAAAGCTGTAAAAATGAGACTCTTTATTTGGCACATTGCAATTAGCTATGTACTTAGCAACTCAAAGAACTGCTGCCAGATTAGAAAGGTTATAGTTGATGTTTCAGACTATTCCTTTTCCCTTTTCTTTGTCACAGGATCTATATGTAGTGTAAAAGCCAGATTTTCATGTGTCAAGTGCAAAATTGTTTCATCTCCTTCTGGTACTGAAAACATGTACCTGTTTGAGAATTTTCTTCATATATTCTGAATATTCTCTGTGGAGTATTCTGCTGCTCTTATATTTTCATATTCAAAGTGTAGAATGCATTAAAATCTTACTAAGCTTTCAAAAGTTTTAATTATTTTTCCTCTCCTACCTCTTTCACCAGAGTGATGAAAATGAACAGGATCACCAGTCTGATTCAGAAGAAGGAACAAATAAGAAAGAAACTCAGGTAATTTAAGAAAGATAATTTGTTCATTAACTTTTAAGAGATACATTTTGTTGTAAAATTTTTGTTACAGTTGAATTCACATATCAACAGTGGCCATAACTGACTGTTTTGACTTCCATTCTGATTATGTGGAATTAGCATCCAGAAAATGTAGATTCGATTTTTGACACACAGGTCAGGGACATGATGCAGCACGTTACTGGAGCAAGCATTCGGTTTCTACCCAGCAAAATCTGTATTTCACCTACATTGTTATTTTCAGATAAATTATGACCAATTACTTACACACACTAATTAAAAGCTTTGAAAATTAAACCCACTGCTGTCATTATTATAATTAAAAAATAATATAATAAGTTAATTTAAGGAAACACAGAAAGTTGAAGAGCACAATGTATGTAATTTCTTCAGTGAACAAAATGGTTTTCTGAATATCCAAAATGAGTATTATTGGTCTTGATAAAAAGTTAGTGGAAAACTGTATAATAGACTTGATTTAATGGGAAAAGTTCTTGAAAACAGAACGGTATTTGACAGTGGGATGAAGAGGTGTTAAAAGGCAATTAGTTCTATAAGCTGAGCTATAAGCATGTATTTCTTTTGACCTAAACCCTGGAGTAGCTCACTACAGAATCATGTTCATTCCTTAGGAATAAAACTCAAGGGATATTTCTTTCTTTTTTTGTAAAAGCTTCTATTACACATCTGTTAAAAATTTTAGTTAAATGACTCATTCTATGCCATTTTGATTTGCTGTCTATATTATTTCTGTGCCACATTAACATAACTGCATAGTCCTGTTTCCTTCCCTTCCAGTAGTACATATCATTATCCTTACGTCTGTAATTACTTCATATTCTGTTGTGTAGACATTAATTTTGGTAGAGCATGCTGTGTCGTGCTTCTGATAGAATTAATAACATTACAGTGAAATAGTGCTAAATCAGTCCCAAAATCATTAATTATTAAAAGGCTGAGTGTGTTGGGCTGGACTGGTGGGGAAGTATAGAATTGACTGACCAAGAGTTCTTGGACAGGTGCATTTTTTGCTATGTGCCTAGGCCCAGAGAGTGGTGGTGGATGGAATTCCATCTAGCTGGCACCTGATCGTGAATGGAATTCTCCAGGGTTCAGTGTTGGGGCCAGTCCTGTTCAATACTTTCACCTATGATCTGGCTGAGGGGATCTAGGACACCCTCAGTCAGTCTGCAGGTAACACCAAGTTCGGCAGGAGTGTTGATCTGCTGGAGGGCAGGAAGGCTCTGCAGATGGGTCTGGACAGGCTGGATCAGTAGGCTGAGGCCAACTGGATGAGGCTCAGTAAGGCCAAGTAGTGGGTCCTACACTTGGGTCCCAATAAGCCCGTGCAGTGCTACAGGCTGGGGACAGTGGCTGGAAACTCTGCCCAAGGGATAAAGTAGCTGGGGATGCTGGTGACAGTGGCTGAACGTGAGCCAGCATGTGCCCAGGTGGCTGAGAAGGCCAGTGGCATTCTGGCCTGGATCAGCAATAGCGTGGCCAGCAGGACCAGGGCAGGGATTGTGTCCCTGTACTTGGCACTGGTGAGGCCACACCTTGAGTCCTGTGTCTGGTTCTGGGCCCTTCACTGCAAGAAAGACATTGAGGTGCTGGAGAATGCCCAGAGAAGGGCAACAAGGCTGGGGAAGGGTCTGGAGCACAGGTCCTGTGAGGAGTGGCTGAGGGAGCTGGGTTGGTTTAGCCTGGAGAAAAGGAGGCTCGGGAGAGACCTCTTCCCCAACTCCCTGCAAGGAGGCTGTAGCCAGGTGGGGGTTGGTCTCTTCCCCCTGGTAACAGGGACTGGACAAAAGGAAATGGCTTCAAGCTGAACCAAGAAGGTTCAGAGTGGACATCAGGAAGAATTTTCTCACTGAGAAGGGTACTTAAGCGTTGGAACAGGCTGTCCAGAGAGGCTGTGGAGTCACCATCACTGGAAGCATTCAAGAAACAACTGGACATGATGGCTTTATGGTTTAAATTGTCATGGTGGTGTTCAGTCCAAGACTGGGCTCAGTGATCTTGGAAGTGTTTTCCAACGCAGATGATTTTATAATGAAACACCAGAACAGGTTGCCCAGTTTTCTACAAAATCTCTTAATTCACAGCATTATTCATGCCCTTGACAGAAAATAGTGATGTTTTATTAGGAGTGGTTAGGCTATAGCATGTACCTTTGATATCCTCTGTGCAGTAAATGCACTTCAAGGTGTCAATGGGGAAATTGAGTGTATTGTGGAGAATGTGGCTGTTTACCTATGTACATTGAAAAAATACAGTTTCCTTCTATAAAAGGAAACCAAGCAAGCCACATCAACTCCCCCAGAATACCACCTGTGGGGAAGGCTTCAGCCACTGCTAGGTGAATAACATTGGAGGATGTCCAGGTGATGATACGTCAGTAGAGTTTCTTGACTTAAATGTCTTCACTCAAGATTGGAATAATAATTGGAAAAAATTATGAATTTCTATTGACCACCCAGAGGAGCAAAAGGTTTGTATGACTGATGTAATACTTAGAGGACACTCCCTCACTCTTAAGTCATCACTTTTAATTAAGTTTTGCTTGTCAACTAAGGAGAGTTATTTTTTATATTATTTTCATTAATCCATTCATTCATTCCAGGTGAATCCACAGGGACAAAATTTATTGTCATGTAAATTAAGTCTAATAAGTACTTCCTTATGTTGTTGGTGTAGTAACTTGTTTGCAGTCACACTATGTTGAAACAGTGATCCTGTATCTTAATATATTGTTTTGAGCTGAAGTCATTATGTTCAAAACATTGTAGCTGATGTTAAAGAAGAGAAAGAAGGAACAGTGAATATTAGGAACACTGTTCTGATGCCTTTGATAACAGGGAAGCAAAGCCAGAATGCACTAAGTGCTGAAATAACTCCACTGTTTAGGGCACTCCAGACTTCTAGAGTGTTATGTTAACATCCTTGTAAATCATATTTTGTCAAGTGCATTCTAGTACGTATTTCTTTTCTTTTCCAGACATAACAAAGTTGAAGCTTGACACAGTTCAGATAATACATACTGGTGGATAGCATGTGCATTTGGCCTAACTGATTAGTTGTATTTGTTCTCAGATTGTTACATATTTTAATTAAACCATTCACCAATCCATTATTTTTCTCTCTTTTTATCTCTCCCCACCTCAGAGTGAGAGCCTTTCAAGGTATGTGCAATTTAAACAAATTAGAATTGTTACACTTTCTGTCCGCATGTTGTCATTTTAAGTCGTTTATGTACAAATTCAGCTTAAATCCAGTGGTTGTATTGAGCTTTCAAAGGCTGTGATGATACTTGTGTTTTGCATGAAGTATGATTGTGAAGCTACAGTCCTGCCATGTGTGGGTGGAATACTCCATGTGGGGGAATATGTTGAACTCCTTATTTGTAGTGCACTGAAGGCAGGCTGGGCATTTCATAGAACACAGTGGACACAGTACTATGCCCTACAGATTTTTCAGCATGGACCCAGCTTTTACAAAGAAGAAAAGAGCTTCTTATTGCCTCTCTTTTAGAATATCCTATTGAAAATTTTCTACGTAACTTTAAAAAAAATACAGCCCCTGAAAAACATATTTCCTTAAGATTTGTTAAAAAGTAAATGATGGAATATTGATAATTTAAAAAAATAATTTCTTTTTGGACCATTAGCTTTAATTATCAAATTTTATTATGTTCTGACTGGTGAAAATCTGTTAAATAAAACTGCTGTAACACATGATTAGTGAAGAGTGAACAGTGTGAAATTACTCTTAACTTTATTAATACAGGGTTTTATTGAGCTATTAGGATAAAGACTGCCAAAGATTTGTTTCATCAGCTGTTTCTGTTGAAATATTAGAATTCACAACAAATAGTTTTGAAATCCTGGTTGCTGTAACAAAACTTAAAATTAATCTAGGCCATTCATCTAGTGGTTTTTAAAACACTTCAATTAAACTAATACACTTTTTTAAAAAATGTTCTTTGTAAATGAAGAAGAATTAAACTATCTAAGCCAGTTTTAAAGTATTTAAAGATATGTAAATATTTGCTTGCATTAAGTAATTTAATTACATTTAAAGTATTTCTCTGCATGCATTACTCTGCAGACTGACCAATTTGAAGACATTTTCACCCAGAATCTTGAAGTACTGGAGAATGTAAAAATTAAATTTGCATCAAATTAGAAGATGGTAGTCTAACAAAAATACATAATTGCTTTTGATTGTTTTCAGCTGGGTAGCAGCAAACTCAAAGCATGTGATACAGTCAGGGGTCTCAGTTTGGCTGCAAAGGCAAAGAAAAATCAGAACTTTTCTTTTACAGGTATGATACGGGATCACTCAGCATGTCTGCAGGTGATCGTTACGATTCAGCACAGGGGCGATCAGGGTCACAGAGTTATCTTGAAGATCGAAAACCGTACTGCAGTAGACTAGAAAAAGATGATAGCCCTGATTTTAAGAAGGTATCTGATTCAATAAGTTTGGTGCAAAAATTGGATTTCATTACTGCTTTTCTTAAATTGTGTGAAAGTAGTCCCACATTGCATCCGAAATGCTGCTTAAGGTAACTTAGCTGAATGGAGAAGCACAGCAACCACTACAGTGGGGAAAAATATACATTATGAAACAGCTTCTGGCTTTTGTACTTTTCAAGGCAAGGGAGAAATCCAGAGGAGCCAAGATACAGTCAGATTTTAAAAAAATAATATATTTATTTAATGTATTTATCATAAGAATGTATCATTAAAACTGATGTATGCATATGTGAAGACTTTATTATGTGTTTGCCAGCTTGCATACATATAAGGTAAAATTATGTTTAGATCTTGTTTTAAAATAGAGGAGGAGTTTGTTGAAAAGTTTACTGTGGTGGGGTAATCTGTGAAGTCTGAAGAAAAAAAGGTGGCTTAATTATGTGTAAGGTAAGTTGTGTGCTCCCTGTACAAAGCTGTTTGTTTCTAGTTCCTTACCATGCTTGGTAATTTTAAACACCTTTATTTTATTTCTTAAACTGTTAATATATTTGTTAATTTTACATGTGGTTCAGTCATACTTTTGAAGTTTTTTGGCTAATCTCACTATTATCTGATTTTTTTAACAAATATTTTCTTTCAGCTTTATGAACAGATTCTAGCTGAAAATGAAAAACTGAAAGCACAGTTACATGACACCAACATGGAACTTACAGATCTTAAGCTACAGTTGGAGAAGACCACTCAGGTTTGTATAAAACAAAAAAGCATGTACTTAACCAGTAATGTAGATAATGAACCAGAAGCACCCCAGGCTATGGGCTGCTCTTTACTAGGTATCAGCTTTGGTTTTTATCCAAAGATGGGAATGGAGAATTTCTCTCTTTTTAAAGAGAAAAGAGTGCAGAATTCTGGTCTTCAGCTGTGAACAAAATGTGTGAGACTGCTTCCTGCCTACTTAAGTAGTAGTGGTTCTTGCCAGCATGTATCTGCATGCAACTTTTTTGCAGGGTAGGAGTAAACACTTTCTACACTGTTAAGCTAATATTCAAACTGACAGTCGGGTCTGCTGGCAAATTGGTATAACCTGCCACTTCTTCCTGGCTGGTTAGATAGCTTTATCTTGGAAATGAAGAGCAAATAATGCATTCCTGTTACCAGTAACTGCTGCCAGATAACTGTGCTGCATGCACTGCAGTTTTACACTTTCACAAGACACATACACGAGTTAGATTTGTCTAAATTTGTCTACTCTTGCTGTAGAATGTTTCATATTGTTGGATCATATTTACCACAATTTACCTGTACTTAATTGTCTTTGACGTGTATCCTGCAAATGTTAGTGAAGAACATTTAAAGATGCCTGTTTTGTAATGCTTTTAGATAGAAATACTCTGTTTTTCCTGTTAGCCAAAGGTTGTGTAGTGATTAAATAACAGGCATGATCACAGAAGAAGTGCGTAATAAATCCAGCTTATTCTTTATTTCAGTGTTACTTCCCTGAACACCCTTTAAAATGTTTTTGATTACATACTTCAGACAGAATACTGAAATGTCTAATTGTTTTTTTTCCTCAGTTCTGTGTTATGTCAAAGCACATGTCAATGTCTTCATCAATTTTGTGTTACAGAGACAAGAAAGATTTGCTGACAGATCACTCTTGGAAATGGAGAAAAGGGTGAGTTTCTGCCAAAGAACTTTTAAATACTCCAATTCAAGCTTTGTTTTAGCTTGTTTTGCAACCCCTGGTTTGGATATATTGTAGTAGGAACAGAAGCCTTTCTTATAATTTGCATTTTTTAGAGGATTTGGGGATTTTAGGTTTCAAAGTGGCAATGAATGTGAGATGGGAATTACTCTTAAGAATTGCCTTTAGTTTGCCTGTTCATTCGTGATGACCAGTTTCTAAACTCTGCTGCCCTCCAGGGATATGCCACTTGTTCCATCTCATCCAAAACAATGTTGACATTCCAGAGAGTTAAGCAGATTCATTGTGTCTCATCTTTTAACACATTTCCAAGATTCAGAGCAGTTAATTTCCTCAGAGCATTCCAGAGGCAACAATTATTGTTGGTAATGAGATAGCTGTTTCTGCCTCACAGACATGGGACCTTAAACCTGCTAATGATATAAAATTATCTTTATCTGTCTCTTTCCTTGTACTGTAGCTTTTTCCAGAGGCATATGATAATGGGGTAGGGGGAGAAAGTGGAAGAATGAGTAAGCAGTGCAGGAAGAGGGGCATCAGAGTCAGAGACAATCCTAAATTAATGGGAAGTCATGCAGTGAATTCATATGTGAGATGGACTACAGGAATTATTTCGGAAGTTGGACACGTGATAATTTTAGGCTGTAATTTTATGCTAATTTAAAATCCAGCCCTGTGAAAGTTTGGTTCCACAGCAGTGTAAAGCAAACTACCTTGATTTTGTGGTGGTCTTGGCTTCCTTCATGACTCTGAACACCATGTGTTCTCTTCTTCTCCCTTGATCCTGGAGTGATGCATTAGAGACAAACTGGGGAAAAAAAAAATCAGACTTTGACAGTAAGAAGTGATGTGGTAAACATTTGTTAATCCCTGGTAAATTTCATATTTACTAGCCTTTTGTATTGATTTTCAGTATTTTAGGTTTTAGTTATACAAAACAAGTTTTTGTTACACAAAACTGTTGAGTATATAAACAGATTTTACAGGAGCACATGGAGATGTAGAAATACTCTCAGGCATTTCCTGAAGTTTCATTATATTTATCTTAATAGTCTGTGCACTTTATTGCTGCCATTTGGCAGGTATTTCTCTTTAATTTTCTTGGCACCTTCCTGTGGGCAGTGATTTCATCAGTAGAAAGGTTTCAGCAGCAGACAATTGGTTTCTTGCTTGCTAGCATGGCCACACAAGTGGACGTTTAATTATTTAATAGGTGTAGCTGCATCCATTACTGTGTGGGTTCCTAGGTAATGCACCGAGTACTGCATAGATAGACATTATTTCAGTTTTACTGCTTGGCTTTCTCCCAAAACAGGCTGTTGCATTACAACAATTGGCTTTTTTAGAAATTTTCGCACTTTTTTTTTTTTAAGACATTCAGTCCAACAGCGAAATGTCTTTCAGAAATCTTATTTTCCCTAAATGTATTAGTATTAAATCTAGTGGATAAAATAATTTACTTAGTGATGTATGTATGTAACTTAGGTGCTGTGTGGCTGAAACAGGGTTTACACAAAATTTGTACATCTGAATCTTATTTATAATTGCATACTTCTTTTTGGATAGGAAATTAAATGAGGAATATATTTATGATTGTATTTTTTTTGTTGTTTAAATATGAAGCTTTACTTTGAATGTGACTGAAGCAGGATTCTCAGCTGCTAGTCATCAATAGCTATCTCTAGAAATAAGCTGCTTTAATTCAGCATTTATAAATAATTTTAAAGACACCTTTTTAGTGTGTAATGTAACAATAAAAATGCAAAAATTAAAAGACATTTTACGGCTTTTCTAAGTATACTTCTCCAAGTGTATGACTTCACTAAAATAAAATATAAACCTAAAGATTTTTATATAAAAAATTACATAGAGAAGAGGAGAGGGAAAAAGTAAAGTAGTTAGGAAAAATAGTAAGAAATAAAAAGCCAACAGAGAAAGAGCTGAAGGCATCTTTGGACTGTGACATTTCCAGCTGAAACCTACCTTTTCAGTGAAGAAAATCTGAATATGTATTAAGCTTAGATTTGCACAGTAGTAAAATGCAGAAAATACTGGCTTTGAATTTTATTTAAATTCACCCTTCAGAAGTGGGTTTCCATGATGTGACTTGGTGACACATTGTGACTATTGTTTATTTGAAAAGTGTTTTCCAGAAAGGAGCTATTTCCATGGGGATGGGGGTACAGATCAGAGCACGTGTGCAAGGTCCTAGCAATACATGGGCAAAAATGAGGGTTTCTTTAACAGCCTGTCACTCTGCCAAATATGCAAACAGCCCTTTGCAGAATTTTGTATGACGTGGTAATATAACTTAGAACCAAAACTTAAACTTAGAGGTTTCAGTCTGGATGAGAAATCAGAAAAATATAGGTACCTTTAAACAATTTTTTTCCCAAATTTAGAATTCTTCAGCTGGGAATTTGAATTGTGGAGAGGTGTATTTCTTTGTATTATTGAATGTACAAATATATGTAGGCATATACATCTGGTTTTACTTCTTAAAAATTGTATAGCTCTGGGGGGGGGTCAGTTTTTCATATGTGTACATGTGTGTATGTCAGATTTTTCTTTTTATGTGAGTTACAAATGTTCCTTGACAGACATTACAGAGTTGAGGAAGTATATCGTAAAATTTTAGACCTCATAGATTAAAAATACTTTCTTTGAGTCCAGAAAATAATGAACTTATACTGGCAAATCTTTTCAGTGAAACTGCAGTGCATTATTTCATTGGCATCCCTCAAATCAGTTCCTAAAATAGTAAGCAGTTCAAGAAAAAGAGGAACATAGCTTCAAATAATAGGAACAAAACAGTTCTGCAAAGACTGTTATTCCTAGACCAGTCTGTTTGTTTCTTTTGTATAATGTGAAGTATAAAAAGTCAGATTTTACTGAATTGGTTTTTATTGCTAATAGACAAGCTCAACATGCTAGTTAAGCAAATGCTTCAAAAGGATTAAGAATTTCTAGACACCTGAAATTTTGAGATTTGTTTGATCATTCATCTCTTGGTAATAGGAAACATTGTTGAATATTGCTTAATATAAGAACACATCATATATGTTATTCTGTAAAACTAGTAGGTAACAGATAAAATTCTAAGTACTGTAAGACAGTGTGGGATTTTTGTTAGTTACTTGCATCCCGTTAACTCACTGGTACTTATGCTCATTGGTCATTATAAAAAAAGTCTTAGTTTAAAGGAGTTAAGTACATTAAGTAGTAACAACTGCAGTAATATATTTATTACTTTGATAAAAATTGAAGTTGCTTGCTGTAATGGGAAAATGTTGGGGTATAACTGCACTGTGATTAAACTAAATTCAAATGATTTATATCTGAAAGGTGTCCGGCAAGAGTCAGTATCTACTGGGCGGTATGATCTAACCAAAGTTTTACACACCTCAGCCAATGCTGCTTGCTGTTTGCATAACACCGTTGTATGCAGATGCATATGTCCACTTCGCAATAATCTGTTGCTTTTGCCTCTCACCCTCTGGAAAAAAATCTGAATGTAGAGTACTGATAACTGCAGCTGCTTTTAAATGAGATACACTGCATCGTCTGACACAGGAAAGCAAGCAATCAAGCTATAAACCCCAGCATCTATTGCATTAGCTGCTCATCTGTCAGATGTGTTGACAATAGGTTTAAACAAAATAAAAACATATCTGCACTGCAGACTGCAGTGTAGTATAGAAAACTCTAAGCTAACTTTCCATAAGCTGGCTTGGTTATATAATCAATGCAATCAAGTTCATATACAAAGGATAATTCCTCCTGCTTCTCAGGTAAAAAGGGAAATAAAAGGAAAATTAAACTATATGAGAAATGCAGAAAATATTCAAGAAACATTTTCTCAAGAAGCAGCTGATTTCACGTAATTAGGTTTCTTTGGTACTGAGCTAAGTCCTGTAATGTCAGTTGTATCAACTGTTGCAGTTTGGAGTGTGGACAGATCCCACTGAGCTGAGACAGATGTTTCAGCTACCTTTGTCTGTGAAAGCTTATGCTTTTGTGCTTGTATCTTTTAATATTCTTGTTTGTTTCTGATAATTTTCTGCATTTCTTGGATATTAAGGTCTTACAAAAGCTTAGCTTATGAAAAATCAATCCAAACAAGTTGTACTTTAAACCTTTCTAAATTAGTGAAAAGGAAGGGGTATGTTTTGTAGGACTTGATATGAATTTCTCTATCTCTTCCTCTTCGGATATTAAAATTCCGTATTGACCAAATTTCTATGTATCACTGCCATCACAAGTTTTCTGTCCACACTATGCTTTTGGTTGTATGACCTTTGAAACTTGAAGTATTTCACTGTTACCACAGTATTTACAAGCTGTACTTTTTAAAGCATTGTATTGTTCAGCATTAACACACATCTTCTGATTTAGGAAAGAAGAGCACTAGAAAGAAGGATATCTGAAATGGAAGAGGAACTCAAAGTAAGTAAATTAGTACACTATTAGTAACGAAGTGTATTATTATGTCAGTGAGACATGTAGTCTGGCAGTATTACTGGTCTCTATAATTTCACTAGAAAATAACTAAGTTACAGCTCCATGTGAGAGTCACTCCTGTCCCACAGCTTGTAGCAAAGCTGCGGTGCTGGCATAAGCAGCCGCACGTATACGATTGCGAAGAAGGTGCTGAGTTCTAGGATTCTGTAACATGGCTAACAAGAAACATTCAGAGGTGGTTAGAGTGAAACATATCTTGAGCTAATCGAGATGGAATTGCAGTCTACAATTTTGATGTGATACTCGTAAGTTTTATTTACTAATTACTATTATTAAAGTCCTTTATATTAAGTAGTGGTAGCATATAATTGTATAGATATTTAAGCATTAAATGTTGTTTCAGTCTTTATCTCATGTTTTTTATTAATTAGATGGCATGTTAAAATATCAAAAGAAAATCTTCTGTTTGTATAGTGTCAATCAAGTTTTACTTAACAAAATGCAGTAGGTAGATTTGAGTTGTTGTCAAATGAGTGACATGTACTGTATTGATTTCTGCTTTTTTCAACTCTGTATAAAGCAAATCTCAGAAGCAATATTCTTTTTTAAATAAATTTCATTTCTGTTTGTTTGGGTTTTTTAACCAGTCTTTATCAATGTTAAACCCTCTGATATGACTGAGAAGGATAAGAATTTGGGTGCGTTTATTTTCTATTATGTCCTTTCATGTAAACATTGGACATGGCCAACAAAACTCATAGAATTTAAGTGGAATGTGAAAGTACCATTATTTTGACATTTGTTATTTGTCAAATGTCTGATTAACAAGAAGTTTCCTTTTGAGCTCCCCCTGGTGCTTGGAAATGGCATTAACTTCCAAATACTTTTAATTAAAATACATGCACCAAGTTCTGTTGAAGTAATTGAAGCTGACAGGCAGAAGAGCAACTGTGATGCCTCTGGCTCCCTTGAATTCAGAACAAGATAGTTTGCTGTAAGGGAGGACACAAGGTCCATGATTCCTTGAGGAGACTTCAGAAGTGAAATACAGAAAAAACAAACTATAATAGATGAAAATAATTGTCTGCCTAAGAGTAGAAAACAGGATGTGAGCTTCTAGGGAAAGCTAGGCTTCTGATAAAAATAGAGAATACAATTATATTGGTTTTTCCAAAAGTTTGCCTTCAATAAGCAAGAAGTGAAAGTTTTGAATTAAAGGTTAAATATTCTTCACATAGTTTGTTGCACAGTTGTTTAAAAGTATATGTTAAATGTGTCATTATGTACAGCGTTTTGAATAGGAGATTCAGTCTGTGCAATTAGGATGTTAAGTGAAGAATTCCAGGAATAGCTCTCATTGTTAATGCATCCTGAACTGTTTTGGAAAGCTGTGACTAATCACTACTGGTACTTAGATTGCTTTTCAAGAATGTGCCACTTGTTTGATACTTTTCTTTCACAGCAGCTTATTTACTTTAAAAAGGACTGTCTCTTCTAAGTTTTCTTTCAGTTCTGCTCATTTAATATACATGTGGGTTTTTTTCTCATTTTCACTCCTGTTTCTTTGATTCCTGCAGAACCTGCAACAAATAAAGCAGATTCAATCTTTGAAACACATAAATGAGCGACTGGTGACTGAGAATAGGGCCTTGACCCGAGTGCTTGCCAAGTTGTCAGGGTCCTGTAGGCAACTGCACTCTGTGGACTTGTAATTTCTTCCTTCTCCTTTGTTTAGCCAGGCAGGTGTTGACATTCAGTTTGTGCTTGGGCAGAATTTTACTATTAACACTTGTGTGTCAGAAACTGACTCAGTGCTGCTCGGTTCTGGAGGTGTGACTAAAGCTAAAGCATGGTGCCCAGTGTGCAAGCTAGAGGTGTTGCAGATGTGCTGGTACTGTGTGGTACTGTCACTGCTAGCACTGCAGCTTGTCCTTGAAGATAAATTGGCAAGCATCCAGGAGACCTTTGACATGTTAAAATCTTGGCAACAACTGAAAGGATTTGGGTTTGCATGAGGATACACTAAAGTCAGTCTCTTGTTTTGATGTTTGTGTAAATGCTCAAATAGATTTGCCTCTAGTTTTCTAACAAATTGAAATTAAGATTTGAGCTTTCTTTCTGCAGTTTGGTTTAAATGCATAGAGTTGATAAAAGTTTAGCCTTAACAAAAAAAAGAGTGTTCAAGAACCGGTTTCAGTACTGTGCATTCCTGAACAGCTGTATTAGCAACCATTTTTCTTACATTTGTGTATTTCAGTGTTTGAGAGGGGAGCAAAGTATTGTTTTTTTAGAAATGTATTGGAATTTCAAGTTGTTTACTGTTTTCAAGTATTAACTTCCCATTTGGGTCTTGCCAGTCCTTATTTTTACATAGATGATTTAGAACATGCAGTTCTAGCACAGAGTTAGGATTATTGATTTATATTGCTATACATATAGGCATCCCAGTGTGGATGAGAGTCCTACAATGCATGGACTGTAAAATCACAGACACAAAACAAACTCTGCCTAGTGTGTCAGATTGGTTCAGACCGCTTCTGATAAAAGTATGAACTGCTTTGAGTTTAATCTTGGAAAACAATGCTAGTCTGTTGTTCTTAGTGTTATTTCAAGGATGTTTCAGAAACCCATGGAAGGTTCAAAACTTCCATGAGGATAAAATGTGGTTTCATTCTACACCAAATCTATATGCCTTTCTTCCTCTTAAATATAACAAGTGTCTAGGCTGGAGTTTACAGTGAGCTTTTAAGATGTGTAGACAAAAAAAAATAAACCCGCCTTCTGCACAGTGAAGTGACTCTTGCTAAACTGCTTCCTTTCATCTACCCCCCTTCCCACTAGAAAGGAACGTGATGAGTGTGCATTCTGCTCAGAATCTGATCTCGGGTATTGAAGAGGTTTATCCTTTTACTTGGTGTCTTTCTGGAATTGGACTAACATTAGGATGTGGTGTTCTGATCCAGGCCTGCATTCCACAATGCTCCCTTGTGTTAACCCTTACTGAGGAAGTGAAGTCAGCTCACTGACCTGGCTGAAAACAAATCCCTTTATTCATAATAGTACTTGATGCATCTCACCCCAGTATTGTTGGATCACTAAATTAACTGTGCAGAAAGCAGCAGGAGCACACTGCTGCATGAGGAGGGAGAGCAGTCCCTTTAGGG
>VYZP01059417.1:0-12797 GCA_013400635.1 Hypocryptadius cinnamomeus
TGCTAATAACTCCTCCCTTGACCCAAACCCTGAACTCCATCCTTGTCATACCCTATAAAAACCCTGCCCCTGCCTTTGCGGGTCTTTCGTCTTCGTCCCACCCCTCATTTCCAGGGGTAATAAATGGATTTTTGAGCTGTCTGAAACTAAGACCTGTCTCATTTTGTTCCCATGCCCAGCACCAGCAGCTGCACCCTCCATGGACACGATGAACTCTGTTGTGGAGAATGTGGGCAGCCAGTGAGGACAGCATGACCAGCACCCCGTAATTCACCACCTGAGGTCCCACCTTGTGGGACCCCCATCTTAAAAGGAAGACTCAAGAGTACCATGGCAAGAGGCCAGGTTGAGAATGACCTTAAAAACATGGGGGTAAAAGGTTTATGGGGAGGGGAATTCCCAGCAAGAGGAGCAGCTTATGGGGCTGGGGGATGGGACTGGCATCTACCATCACTCAGCGAGACGTTTAGGAAGAGTTTAAGTTTTTTCATTTTTCATGTGCAACACGACACAACATCCCACGAGCTGTCACCCCTGCCAGTCCCCTGGCACCCTGCTCCCAGCCCTGGCACATCCCTGGGGATGGGGATGAGTCAGTGGGAGTGAGAGACTCTGAGTCAAAGAGATGATGGCCAAAGCCTCTGGGGATGCTGACACATCCTCCCAGCCAGGACTGTGGGATTCTGCAGGGCAGGGTGACCCTGATGCCCTGGAATGGCTACCTGGAACAGGGGCTAGACAGAGCTGAGAGGATAAAATGGGTATTTATTAAAGGCCTCCAACAGATACACATTGGGCTGCCAAAAGCCTCCCAGAGGCTACACCCAGGATGGATGATGGTCATGAGCTTTCCAGACAGATATAAGTTCGGTCCATTTACATATCAGTAAATTAGTTGTCCAATTACAACTTCAGGTAATGAAGTCACATTCCCCCATTTAGCTCCCCCCCAATTCATTTTTGTTTGTACTTTTTGGGGCCTGAGGCTGTGATGGTGACCTTGGTTCTCAGGCCTAGAGGAATTGCTTTCTCTGACCAAACTGTGAAGAGAGGTTACTAATACCATATAGAGCTCAGAGCTACACCCTAATGCAGTACAGGATCTGAAAAACATAAAAGCTAAAAACTTAAGGCATCAACCCCACAGGGTCAGCCCAGGGATCTCAGCCATCTGAGATGGGACAGATTTCCTAGAGGCATCCTGGGGGGTAGTGAAGCCAACCAAGGTGTTTCTCATGCAGGGATCCCTCCCCATGTGTGTGCTAAAAAAACAGCCAGAAGTTTCAGGGTGTTATTTACATGGTATAGGTTTGAAAAGGTCAGCTGAAGCAGGGGAGAAGCCTCTTTGCACTCCTTTACACGTGGTGTAGCCAAGGGAACAGGTCTCTGGACTGGAAAATGGGAGATCTGAGGCTGATGCACAGCCCCAGGCAATCGACCCTTTACAAGTCACCTTGTAAAGAGACATCACAACATTTCTGTCAGTCCTCAGGACCTTGCCTCCAGCTGCACTGGCAGCAATCATCACCCAAACCCTCAGAGCAGAGCTGGGGTCCCTGCAGCAGTGTCACAGCAGCAGCAGGGACAGAGAGCCACCCAAAGCACCTGTGGGCAGCACAGCACCACCGAGGGCTGGATGAGCCCCCCAAGCCTTGATTCCCCCCAGGTCAGGGCAGCACAATGCTTGGCATTTCCAGCACCACTCAGGTGAGAAGGTCTGGAAAGTTCTTTGCTCCCAGGCTGTGAGCAAAGAACTTTCCAGACCTTCTCACCTGAGTGGTGCTGGAAATGCCAAGGGATCACAGGGATCAGCAGCTAGAGCAGCTCATGGGCCAGGCAGCAGCAACAGGAGCTCCTGAGGAAGGAGCAGAGACACAAACCCTCACACAGGACCCTGCTGCTCCCAGGGACAGACACCCACACAGGACCCTGCTGCTCCCCAACCTCAAACTAAAGGTTTGCTGCTCAAACCTAAAGTCCGAGCCAGCATCTCAGAAGCACCCAAACACAGGGAGTTCATGACTTGCTGCAGCTAAACCCAAAATCAGCAGCACAGGGACAAAATCCCAGACCTAGGCAGCAAAACCAGCGTTACCCACACTAAGATGTGTCTGCCTGACACAGCTGTTACCTGCAGGTTTTTTCCTTCCTTCTTTTTCTCACAGCTAAAGCAGAAATTCTCCCTGGACTCAAATCCTGGCTTCAAGTCCTGATCCTGCAGCTTCACAGCACTCAGCACCCCAGGAGCTGCTTTTCAGCTTCATGGGTGTCCTTTAAAAAAACCCTTCCTGTCAGGTCAGGATTTTAACTCTCCATCTGCCCCTCTACACCACCCAGATGGATTCAAACACACAATTACCCCTGACAGAGGCTCTGGCTTCATCAGAGCTGCTTCAGCCAATGTGGGTCACTCCATGCTGTGTGTGCTGGGCAGGTTTGGTGCACCCTGGCACTGCCAGGGATCAGACACCCAGAAAACACCCAAAAAACACCCAGAAAACACCCAGAAAACCATCCAGAAAACACCCAGAAAAGAAAAAAAAAAAGAAAAAAACATGCCCCTGCCCCCCAAACCCCTCATGTCAGCTTCTCTTATCAGCAAGGCCTGTGACACCAAGGCTCCTCCATCACCACGAGCAAGGCATGGAAGCACAAAACCCTGGAAAGAAAAAAGCATCTGAAAGGAATAAAGAACCCACATCCTGCAGCCTTGGGAAGGAGAGGAGAAAGTGCTCCAGGCAGGCAGGCAGTGCCAGCTGGCAGGGGCTGGGCTGCTGGCATTGACAGATGCTGGCCCAGGTTGTGAAGCTGTGGAGAGAGAACCCAGCTTTGGGGGGGTCAGGGAGAGTAATTTCAGAATATATGGATCAATTCCTTCATTAGCAGCCACACCAGAGGGTGCCCACACCTCTGTGCCCTGACCCAATGGGATTCTGAAAAAAATCAGACAACAGAAGCACCAAATTATGAATATTTGTGTGCTCCAATGTGCCAGAGACCAAACTTGGGTTGTCTTGATAATATGGTTTAATTTTCCAGACCAAGCAGGCAGCAGTGAAATGCAAACCCAGCATTATTTCCACAGCCTTGAGTTACATCATGGCCAAAGCTGCAACCTAGAGATGCTGCAGAGCTAAGAGCATGCTCCCCCTCAAACCCTGCATCCAAGCACCCACACTGATCCCCTGCCACACTGGCTTCACTGGAAACCAGAATTTGCTTCAGTTTATCAGGTACCTGATAATGATGTAATCACGAAATTAATGCAGATCTGCTTATGCAGCGCTGACTTCACATGGGAAAAAAAAAAATCTTCATTTTGATACAAGAAAGACATTTTTTTACAGGGAGAACAATCAGTCACTGGAACAAGCTCCCCAAGGACATGGTAGAGTCCCCAGTGCTAGAGGCTTGCAGGATGTAATTGAGCACTGTGCTAGATAATCTCATTTACGCTCCTTTTCCCACAAAAGGCTGGGCCAGGTGATTTTTGGCGTCCTTTCCAACTAGGGCTGTCATTCCATGAAAAAAATACACTCTCAGATTTATTGTGTGATTATTTGCTTGTAAAACTAATGCATTTTATTCACCTGTAAACCCCTGCCCATTCTCCCCCACCTCAAGCCACAATCCAGAGCTGTTTATAAGTCTCTAACAACACTCTTGGCATCAGCAACCCAAAACTCAGTTAAACCTTACACTGCAGGGCTATTTCACTTCACCTGCACTCACACAGCAGCTCCCTCCTGCAGCACAGCCTCACAGCTGTCCCATGGCAGGGAAGCAGCACCTGGGTTAATCAGGATAAATCAATTGAACCACAGCAGCCTGAAGTGCTGGAGGACAGGGAAGCCCATGGGGAAATTAAGTTTCCAGTGTTGGTGCTTAGGAAGGGAGAAGCTGCCCTTGCAAACAGACACTGCTGGGAAGAAGCAATGGATAGAACCCAAGAAACTTCTTTAAAATGGGTCAAGATGCATGGATATTGGTTGAGCACACACATAAAAGGTGCTGTCCCCATCAGCTGTCCAGAGCAGCCACCAAGCACTCACAGCCCACGTGGAACAGCCCCAGATCCCACCCACAGCCCTGTGTTAGGGATTCTCCTCACTGCAGTGTCAGAACAGCTCCAAGTTCCCAGCTGCAATTCTGCAACCCTTTCACTGCCAGGGAGCTTCAGCAGAGACCCAAACACCACATCCTCACCCAAAAAAAAGGAGAATGGCAGCACAAACCCCTTTTCCTGAGGACTTACGGAATATCAGAGGCAGAGCAAGGAATTCTCCCTACATTTTCTCAGGCACAAGACTGCTCCTAACATGGGGATGTCACAGAGCCCTGAGCCCAACACAGCACTCACAGCACTTCTCTCTAACAAATCCCTCTGTCCATGAGTTACAGCTGCATGGAAAAGCCAACAGGACACAGATATTGTGCTTCTGAGATCATTAAGGCAACACAAGACATGTGTTGACCCAGACATACTTCCCTAACTACGTACTTGCTTCTACTCAGCATTATGGTATGCTGGACCTTGGAAGAGCCCTGACTCGCATGAGAAATGTCCTCCCTCACCCCAGCAGCATGGGAATCGCCTTGCTGGGAGGCTCCAAGTCATCCAGCAAAGAAAAAAAATCTGCAGAGGAGCTCCAGGCCTGGGGCTGGCCAAGTTCTGCAGAGCGGTGTCGAGGAGAGTTACCTGAGCTGTCAGGCCAGAGATGAGTTGTGCCCCACAGTGGGACCATATTTAATGGAGACGAGCAGAATTTCCAGCAGATTTAAGAGCAGGCATCAGGAAATGGATCATGCTTCATACCTTGACATGCCTCAGACAACTGGGGGAATTCATCTGCTGGCCAGGCAGCCAAAGGGGCTGGGAGCAGCACGGGGCTCCCCGTGGACACAGCGCCTGCAGAGGCAGCTCCAGAGCCCCAAAAAACCCAGACCCTTCCCTGAGAGACCTTCTGCTCATTGAGACAGGACCTGCAGCCACCACAGGTTGCTACAGAACACACAGGGTGGAGGTACAGGTGGTTTTTATAGGGCACTGCAGCAAGAGATGGGGTCAGCACCAGGCAGGGACACGAGCCGTGGGACACTGACAGCAGACAGAGGGTTAAGGACACATGGGAAGGTGTCCCTGAGTGCCAGGGCTGGGTGAGTGCAGTGGGATCTGACAGGATCATGTGTTAATGCACAGCCTGGTGTCCCATGTGTGGTGTGCTGCAAGCCAAAAGAGAAAGGAAAATGTCTAGCAAATAAGGTGTATGGCTGTGAGAAGGCACTAAAAAGACACATGTCAGGCTTTTATCTGCCATTTCCTAGGGACACCGAGAAACCTGAGACAGGAAAGGTAGCTGAAGTCATCAAAAGCAACCTCAACCTCTGCCCTGACACACACCTTTAGAAGATTAACTTTTATTTAAAAAAATGAAGGAACAAGTGCATCCCCTCACACTCCAGCAATCAAACAGCACCCCTGGTTTCCTTGCCTCTTTCTTAGTTCAGGCATGCAGTGCTTCCCAGGCAGCTCTGAGAATATCAAAGATGTTTTGTTGTGACCACCCAGCCCCTGCAAAGCACACCCTGCAATCAGGGGCTGTGTCCCTGCTGCTCAGGATGATGGATAAAACCATAATATAACAATATAAGAATAATAAATTATAAACCATAATATAAGAATATGACACATAAACATACCTGTAGTGGATGTAACTGAAGGGTTGAGAGTGATCACCAATGGGTTAATTAACTCTTTCCTTTCTTTCTATGCACCTCCAGCCCTCATTCCTGGCTCTGCCCAACACATGTCACTCACTGCATTCAGGTGTTACGATCACATATTTCTCATCACCTGTTAACTCTTCAAATGAGCTTTCCCAGTGCCATTTCAAAGGTGACATGAGCAATTTCACTGGGAGATCACACATCACTGCTGCACCCATCCTCTCACCCCACACGGCAGAAACCAAATCCTCCCTGCTCAGGGAGCTGCAAACCCTTCCTTTTCTTTTAAGAAGAGGCAAGAGGCCCCGCGGCATTAACAATTAAAGCTTTGTAGAGAGATCCCAGCCGGCCAAAGGGACCGGCCGCTAGGGAAAGACAGGAGAGCCATCTCCAGGCCACTGCCACCAGCACAACCTGGCACGCAGGGACAGAGCCCAGAGCTCCCAGCCCCAAAACCAGAAACAACTCCGTTCAGAGCTAGTGCTTTTCGTGCTTTCACAGCTTTCAGAAATGTGTGAGAAATGAGTTAACTGGGTTAGAGGAGACAAACAGGTCCTGTGAAGATTGTATTCCTTCTGCCAGCACCCACAGGCCTCACCTGGGACTGGCACCTCGTCCCAGAGCAGGCAGCCCCTCGCTGCCCCACAGCTGGCACTGAACCTGGCACAGCCCTGCAGCCTCACCTCGCCTTCCCCTGAAGCTCAAGGGGTTTGCCATCCCCTGGGATGGCACATGGCTCTGGGAGGAGTGCCCAGGCTCTCCCTGGGCAGAGGACACCCCAGGGGACAAGCCCAGCCAGCAGCTGTGGGAAAGCAGACCTCAAAGAAGAGGCCAGGCCCAGATCCCACCCGCCCTGGAGTGCCCTCACCCCGTCCAGCAGCCCCACACTCGCTCAGGAGTCAGCTCTTCCCACCCACAGGAATAATTAAAAGCATGTTTAGGGCCAGAGCAGTGGCTGGGACACAGCCCCCAGCGTGTCATCCCCCAGTTAGCCACCAAAGGCAGGCCCAGCCGTGCTGCTGGCTGTGTCTGAGCCCTGCTCCCCTCCTGCTGCAGGCTCAGAGCCCACGGCCCAGGGACCCTCAGGGCACACCAGCAGGAGCAGGGTGAGCTGAGCTCTCCCTGTGCACCCATGCTGGGCCATGGATCTGGGAGTCAGCAGCACAGCCTGGTGATATCAGAACCACAGAGCCACCTAGGTTGGAAAAGACACCTAAAATCATCGATTCCAGCCATTATTTGTCACTTCTGTGCCCAGAATCTCCTCAAGAACAGTTTTGCCACACATGGTTTGTCATTCCCTCCACTGCCCCAGCTGAGCAGCTTTGCCTGCCTGTGCTGACTCCTTCAAGCAGGGACCTGTGGAGCAGATCAGAGACCAGACCTTCAGGCCATCCATTTCCCATCCCACATTTCATGCCAAAGTCATGTATCATAAACACTGCCAGGATGGTCTGCACCTTTCCAAGGTCCCACACAGCGTCTGAGTGAGGGCAGAGCAGTTCTGTTCATCATCCTGGCAACCTCCTCAGGTGAAGGCACACACCACATTTATGTACACCTGGCCCAGGTCACCAGGCACAGCCACGTGCCATCCCTGCTCACAGCAGGGAAAACCAGTGGAAAACCAGTTCCAGATGCACTTGGACATAGTTTTTTGGAAATATTGCTCCAGGGCTTTAGCAAGAGCTCCTGCACCTTTGCACAAAGATGCTCTGGGGTCTTCCTGCCCGCCCTGGGAGCAGTGACAGCCAGCCCAGGCACCAGGGCTCTGTCCTCCTTGCAGAATGAACAGCCTGAGGGCTCAAAGATCCCCACCTTTGGTGCTCCTTCAGAACAAAAAGCCCTCGATCACACCACCAGGCAGTCCCCTTTCTCCCCAGAGACCCTTTGCAGAGCTCTGTGAGGGGGAAGTGGCCCCAGCACTGCACCACGGATGGGATCAAGCCCCTGTCACCCCCTCCTGTCCCTGCCCAGTGGCACAGGCTCCCCAGCCCAAAGCTGCTGAAACACAGGCAGCTCTCAGGAATGCTTTGAAGTGGCTCAGAGCAGAGGAGAAAGCACAAGGAGAGAGGGACAGAGGGATGAGGAGGTGCCAGGCTCGCTCTGAAGAGGCGGTGGCGAGTGCAGGATGCTCCTGCAGGTAAATCCTTATCCAGGNGAGGGCAAAACCGCAGGGAGGATACTTTGGCAAGCAGGAAAAGCTCCGCCACGACGCACAGACAGACACACAGACACACAGACGCACAGCCAGGAGCCAACCTTCAGAGCAGAAGCGCGTCTCCATGCCAAAAGCTCGGCGATTTTCCTCCCTCTGCCCGGCTCGCAGCTCTGAGCTCACAGGCTCAGCATTCATCCCCCCGCGCCGTGCGGCACATGGGAGCCGAGGGGGGAGAGAGGCTCTCAAATGAAATCCAGACCTAGAAAGCAATTTCTTCTTCCCCCCTGCTTTCCCCCCTTCGCCCCCCTCCCGGCTTCTGCTGGAATCACCGTCTGTCTCGAGGGCTCAGGAGGATGGGGAAAAAAAAAGAAAAAAAAAAAGAAAAAAAAATGCAGAAGGGAAGGATTGCACGAAAAAAAAAAAAAAAAAAAAAGAAAAAAAAATGCAGAAGGGAAGGATTGCACGAAAAAAAAAAAAAAAAAAAAAAAAAAAAAAAGCAAAAGGGAAAGGTTGCAAAAAAAAAAAAAAAAAAAAAAAAGGAAATAAATAAAGGAATCGGCTGAAATCCACCCGGAGCAGGGCTGTTCCTCTTCTCAAAGTACAGAAGCTGCTGGAAAGGTAGGAGGGCAGGGGCAGAATATAACATATTAAAAGATCAATAGCCTACCTGAAATCCGGTCCCTCTCCATTACTACGGGATATATTTAGCATCCGCGTGTCACGGCCGTCCCTTTTTTCGGTGGCGTCCCCTTCTTTCCCCCACTCTCCCTCCCTCCTTGCCTTGCCTCCTCCTCCTCCTCTTCCAAAAAAAGCTCTTTGTCTGGTCTAATTTCTTCAATCTGTTGCAATCATGAATGCATCCAAATTACCACATTTCCATGTGCTGATCATATGTTTGTGCTCCAAACTGAAGTAGCTTTGTCTCTTTGAAATGAAAAAGAAGAGTAAGAGAGAAAGAGAAAGGAGGAAGAAGAAAGGAAAAGGGGGTACATGACCCGAAAAATCCTGTAACTCCCTGAAATACTCCACCAGGCGCAGGAAAACTGGAAATCCCGAGTCCTCTGTAAAACAGTCTTAAAGCTACAGCGTGCGAGTGTCCAGGGGAACGCTCCAGCCTCCACAGCTCCCTCTTAATATCCACCAGGAGATGCTTAGGGAACTTGGCTCCTCACAATAACACAGCGAACAACTCATCCAGCTTCTCAAATCTCTTCCCCACTTCCCCAGTCTTATTTTCCTGCTATTTCCTCTATCCCCTCCTCCTTCCTTGGCTCCAGCATTTTAAAAGCGCGCAGATCCCGCACGCTCCCCCCGCTTTTGCCAGGTCTGAAGTTTCGATTCATGCATAAACTATTCGGCTGATGAAGGCTGACTTCATTCCAAGCCCAGCATCACGGGGCTGCTGCCGCTGCTGCCAGGCGGGACCGGCTCCGGCAGCGTTCCCCGGTCCAGCGCAGCCCCTCGGGGGCATCCCCGCCGCTTTCCCCTCCTCCCCACGGCAAGGCAGCGAGCAGCAGGATTTCCGAGCTGCCAGAAGCGACAGTGGAAGTCTCAGGAGCTCTCGGTCCTCTCCCCGCTGTGAGGTGGGATTTGAGAGCGGGTTTGGCTGCCGGAGATGCCCGGGCAGGGCGAGGGGGCAGAGCAGCCCTGCAGAGCCCGGTGCCCGCTGCTGCTGTGCCCGCAGGGATGGAGGGATGTGCGGCTGCACGGATGGGCTGGCCCACACGGAAACTTCCACCTGGGGGACACGGCCTTAGCACCTCCAGCGGGGCTGCCCTCTGCCCGAGCACCCTGCACGGCCCTCCCCAGCCATCCGACACTGATTCCTGTTGATAATCACAGAATTCACACAAGAGACCTCAAAGATTATCGAGTCCAACC
This sequence comes from Hypocryptadius cinnamomeus, assembly GCA_013400635.1. Classification (NCBI taxonomy): domain Eukaryota; kingdom Metazoa; phylum Chordata; class Aves; order Passeriformes; family Zosteropidae; genus Hypocryptadius; species Hypocryptadius cinnamomeus. The sequence goes on from VYZP01059417.1 coordinate 9,770, forward strand.
CAGCCCCAACAGCTCAACTAAACCCTGGCACCCAGTGCCACATCCAGGCTTTGTTAAACACACCCAGGGATGGTGACTCCACCACCTCCCCAGGCAGCCATTCCAGAACTTTATCACCCTTTCTGTAAAAATTTTCATCCTAATATCCAACCTGTATTTCCCTTGGTGCAGCTTGATCACCCAGCCAGATGCAAGGGCACAGCCTCCATCCCCAGAGCTGGCAAAGAAATCACCCAACCCCCATGCCAGGGCAATGCTGGGAGGGAAGGCGCAGCTGTTCCATAGGCCAGGTGTGCTGACAGGACCCTTGTGTCATCTGCACGGTTCAAGTGACAGTTTTTGCCCCAAAAAGCTCATGAGTTCACACAGAAACACCCAAGTGTGACAGCTGTGACACAGCCTGGCACTGCTCTCATGCCATGGGCAGAAGGACGGGTTATTACCCAGCTGGATGAATTAACCTCCAAGGAAAGACTCCAGGCACTACAGAAACTGCTGAAACCTTTGTACCCGGCCTGACATTCTATCACTTTTCAACACTGAGGATTTGTCCCGTTCAGCAGCAGCTGCAGAATCAGCGTCCCCAAAGCAGAGGGAGGAACACAGCCAGCACCCAGCTGTGGGGTCAGCCCAGCCCCCAGGCAGCACCAAGCCCGGCACATCCCCAGGAAGCCGGTGGGAGGCAGCCCCAAGACAGCCCAGTCCTTCGGGAAGGTTCTCTCCAATGTCTCTCTCTCCTCCAGCATGTTATTCCATGGGCAGAGGATTCAAATTCCTTCCCAAATGCTGCTCATTCACTGTTTGCTAGCAGAGCTCTGCATGTTCCTGCTGCCAGAGCCCAAGGCACTGGAGGGGACAATGAGCAATGTTTTCCCATTGACAGGCTCAAACCACGTTTCCTGCCTCAGATCTCAAAGGTGCTGAACACAAAGCAAGGACACGGGGGAGCTGCACAGCCCTGTGGAACACAAACCCCACTGCACTGCCTCCACCGAGCAGCCCCATGGCCGAGCTCCTGAGGCTGGAGAGGAAGGGGAAAACCCCGGGGAAGGATGGAGAGAGGAAGGAGGTGAATGGAAAGGAAGAAGGGATGTGGGCAGCGTTGATTTTAACCTCCAGACTTTAACCCATCAAGACCCAGGTGGCTGGGAATGATAAAAGCACCATTCCTTGCAGGGCAGATCACCAGGAGGCACTCAGGGAAGTGAACCCAAATTGTGCTTAATGCAAGTGAGCTTGAAATGCACAAAACCTCCAGGTAGCTGCTCTCATTCAGACCTGAAGCACTCATACAAATTTTAATGGATTCACTTTAAAGGTGCAGTGCTCACAAAGCATAAAACGTAAAAAATAGGGTGCCTGTGATTGAGAGAGGGGTACCCCGTGCTGGTGATGTCAACATGGGGGTTTGTTCCCTTCAGAGGTGTGTTTCCAGGGTTGGGAATTCCTCATTTTTCTTAGCTTTTGAGAAGCTTCTCAAATGTCTGTTCAAATGGGTGTTCAGTGGTCTGTGCACTGTACAAGTGTACACAGAGAAAGCAAATATACATTCCATTTTCTAGCAGTACTGCTGCAGTGGTTTTTGTTCTACAGATTGGCAATTACAATCTCCCAAAACCACCACAGCTGCTAAAGGCTGAGGGGAAGTCAAGCACACCCAGATTTTAGGAAGAGGACAGAGAACTCTCTCCTCTGGCCAGCTCTGCCTTCTTGGGGTTCAAACCCCCCTGGGGCTAATTCTGGAAAAGCCACAAGGAGAGGGAGGATGCAGGAGCAACTTTAGGGAAACCACTGCTATCTGCTGCAAAAACAAGCCCAACTTCCACGTGCAAACAGTGCTGAGACAGGGAGCAGGAGCCCTGCTCTGCTGCCAGCCCCTGCTCACGGGGCTGGCACGGGGTGCCCACGTTTTCCCTCCCAGGTTTGGACATTGCCGCGGTTGGCAGCCAGCAGGAAACAGTGCCAGGTGCAGAGAAAGCAAGGAAGGAAATCACAAAAAACGCTGAGCAAGCTGTGTGCCAGGCTCAGCTCTCTCTGTCACACACCTCTGCCAGGCCAGGAGCTGCCCTCTGGGCATGGACACAGAGGTGAGCAGGGACTGTGGCCGTGGCACAGAGCCCAGGACAGCCAGGAGAGGGTCAGGACTACTGCCACTGTCACCAGCCCCAGCAGTGGCACAGACACCTGCAGGTGCTTGGGTAGATCTTATTTGCTGCTCCTTGTCTGCCTCTCCAGTTTTATGCTGGGATTATGTTTCTGGGGCATTTCATTTGAAATGAAATGTTTTCTGTTTTCTTTCCTGCCTAGTTCAGTGCAGTCCCTCACTCACAGCTGACCACTTCCACCTGTGGGAAATGGATTTGTAGAGAGTTTTTAAAGTTTAATAGAAAGGTTATATAGTGTGTATCTATATCATAAATTTTAATATAAGAAATGTTGATTTAGAAATGTTAAAAAATAGGATAGGTATTGTTGAGAGAGAAATGGAGCTAGAAAAAAGTTTTAAAGGATAATTTTGTAAATAAGGTTAGATATTTTAGAGAAATAGAATTATGAAAGATGTAGTGAGATTTATGAAGAGTAGTTTTAGATTATTGGTTTTAAGGTATTTATAGTATATCATGGTAAAAAGTTGATAGGTTAAGAAACATTTATAGTGTTTTGTAATTAGGAAATAGGTGGTTTTTAAGAACTCTCTACAAATCCATTTTCCACACAACCAGGGCTTTAGTACATCAGGCAGGCATCACCTCACAGCCCCAGCCCTGAGCTGGAGAGGATGAATGCTGCAAGTCCAGTCAGGGATCAGAGGTTCAGGCTGCACTGGGAAAGCTGCAGGAAGCAGCCAGAGCAGCCAAAGGCCTGCAGGGCCTGGAGAGGCAGGAAAATGGGGATTCAGCTGGTTCTTTTACAGGTTATCTCAGCTATCTCAGCTTACTGCATATCTGGGAGGAGAGCACAGAGGGAGGACAGTGTGGCAGAGCACAGCATTCCAAAATCAAATTATGTTTAGTGAAGCATTTTCACA
>VYZP01059419.1:3400-14000 GCA_013400635.1 Hypocryptadius cinnamomeus
CACTTGCAGCTTATATTCACCAGACTTGAACTACAACAAATAATGGCATTAGAGCAACTTACACGCCTGGTTATACCAGCCACAATATCATAAAGGTTTTATAGATAATTGTCTACAAAATATTCTATACAGAGCAAAGCAGAAAAGAATGTAAGCTATATTTTCAGAATGGAGTATTATACAATCTCATTTCCTGCTCCAGGACAATAACCTCATCTCTAGAATTTCTCAAAACTCAGATGCCAAAACTAGACACAGTAAGACATTGGTAATCTCAGTGCTGCAGTGAGAAACATGAGATGTAGGAAAGAGCTAGTAAGGATTTTGCAATTATCTGCCTCATGATGTAGTAAAAAAAACATTGAATACATCTGAGGATGCCTTACTAAAGTAACACTGAAGGTAGAGTAAGGAGCAGATATTTCTAAAAAGAGGAAGCCACAATAATAATGGAGTGGCTGGAAAACAAATGGCACAGTAAGCTTACAGAACTGTACCTATATATCTCAGTGAAAACACAGTTAAGAGATTACTTGGTTAGTGGGCATATCTACTTATGCTTTGGAAGTGAAGGGAGCAGCCCTATCCTAATAGGAAAAGTAGGATCCTCCAAAGGAAACTCATCTCCTCTTGGTAAATCAGTTCTCCCACTTTCAGGTATGATACAAGCTTTACAGTTGCAATTCATAAAACAAAAACTCATCCAGAAGATGCAGGCAAAGAAGGACAAAGACTTAAAAGTTTATACTCATATTTCAACCTAACATCTTTTCTGTTAAGGAAATATCTAAGGCAAAGAAATCAAAAGCTTTTATATTAAATCTATCTCCTGATTTTTAGAAGTTGAGGTCATAATTCTCCTTTATCCAGACAGGAAAGCAGTAACCTAAAACCAAAAATGCTAAAACTTCTGAAGGCACAGCCCCTGAACAACTCATGAACTGCTGAATATAAGCTACATATTGGAGAATGGTAATATTACTTGCAACATCATCAGTGAGGGCTTGGCAGAATTGCTGCTTTCTGCTCTTAAAAGCTAAGATTTTATTTGCACACTTCAAAAATCCGTAATAAATTTTTATCTGCAACAGAAATGTCACTGGGCAATTGTTACCACAATACATAAGACTCTTAAATAAGGGAAATTAAATTTCACTCAAGACTGTCCATTACTATTCAGTTCCTAGAAGAGCTGTATTCCCTTATGTAGATTTTAGGTTTGGTATATTTCAATCAGTACAGCAAGGAACAGAACAAGGGATAGCATCTAAACCATATTGTATTAAACCAATATGGAATTACAAAAAAATTCAAGAGATATTTCAAATAAGCACCAAAAGGGATAATATATGGCCCTTACACTTGAAGCTAAATCCTATTTCTGAGTGTTTTGAGAGCAGTTCTGAATACCCCTTTCTCCACAAGTACTTATTGATTTCATTCTATCTTAGGTAATCAGTTTAATAACACTGGTTAAAGATTAAAGCACTCCAAGTCAGAGTGCACTAGTTTCTGCCAGGCTCCAATACTGTGAAACATGAACCGTATTACATAACAACAGATTTAATCAATTTATTAATACAGTGACCAAAATAATTAAAATACTACTAAATAATTAGGTTTTGGTTGGGGTTCTTTTTTAAACTTTTCCTTTATGAAAAAAATTACCTCTACACAAAAGATCTTAAGATCAAGTCCACATAACTTCATTTTCTCCGGAAAATGCTGGAAAACATTCATATATGGAATATGCCCTTCAACAACAAACCTGCATTAAAAAAATAAAGACCAAATCATAATAATATATAAGATAACAAATTCATATGTTTATTATAAAATTAATATACAAATCAACTTCTGATTTGAAATAACATCAGTATTATGCTACCTAAGCAATCGAACCTGAAGTTACACACTGGAAATGCTCCACAGAAGAAAAACCAGTTCAATCATTTAACAGGCTTTTAAGTTCAAGCTCAGATGTGACTGACAAATGATAATGATATGGCAGTAAGCACACAATCTATGGCAGTAAGCATACAAAACAAGCTTACACGGAGTTGATTCTGCACATTCTTCAACTACTGCATTTCTTGAACTGCTTAAGCCTCCTTTGAATGGCGTGAATTTTTTTTTTTTTCAAAATTCTAAAGCTTTAAGTAAATTTTACTTTTAAAACACAGACTTTCTGCTGGAGAAGTTTGAATCAGGTAACGTGATAGGGAAGAAAATTACAGAATGATGAGCAGATACATAGAACTGAAGCCATATTACTTACATTTCTATGATGATACTTTTCAAAAACAGTATTACTGAGGGATGAATAGAAATTGCTTTGTATACTAATAAATAAAAATAGTTTAATTCTTATTTGCACACAAATAATGCATCTTTGTTGTTAAAAACTAGTTTTGGTAAGTGCTTGACAGTATTATTTGATATATATATGTAAAAGACGAGACTTAACAACATCCAATATAAAATACCAATAAAAAGCCACCACTACAGCAAATCCCTCCTCTTATCCAGCATCTTAACAGATACCCACAATAGGACAAGCAAGCATTGAACAAGCACACATCCTCACAACGCAACACACCCATTCCACACCAAGGCACACTGGTAGTCTCCCATAGGACTAAGCTAGAAACGCCGTCCCGTCTCCTCCAAACCAATTTTTTAAAAAAAGTATATTAACCTGAATAAATTAACATTACAAACAGAGAAGACTCTAGTATCAGGACTGAAAACAATTTTCTCCCCTGCTGATGAGTGTTATCTCTCTGATCTTGCTACATAGATTAGTAACTTCTTGGTCTACAAATATTTAATGTCCCTTCTGAGCCTACAGCAATTCACAAGCCCACCTGCTATCTCCCGGTTCTGTGCCTCACCACTATTTGCTCCACGTTATGTAGTGTGTATCTACTGAAGTTGACTAAAATTCTGTTTAAAAGCTAGTTACTGCAAAGTTTATAGTTACAGTCTACTTTTTTTAAGCAGTCTTACCTGAATGTTCAGTTTAATTGAAAAATATGAGTTAAACCCAGGATTAAAATAAAAAGTGCATTTCATGACTGAAACTGTCTCAGAATAATATATAATGATTCCTGAAAAATAACAGCAATATGAAAAATCATATTGCCCAACAGCCTTTGTTCCAAAGCTCTGCTTATTAGTCTTTTAAGTGAAGAACTAACAGGTGGTGCATAGTCATTTCTAATCAAATTGTGTAATGCTAATGAAATTTCAGTAGCTTTCCTCAACCAGCAGAAACAGCATTTCCCCACCCTGAGTGGAGATGTGCACTGGGCTCCTGTGAGGTTGTTCTCCAAAGCAACTCCCATTGCTGGTCCTTCACCACCCTGCCTGACCTGCTGAGCAGCTGGCACATCTGTTACTCAGCTCCTTTCAGTCATCCACTACACTGAGGAACATAAGCTTCAGGTATGGTTTCACAAAGTTGATTGAGCCAAACTAAAAGCTCAACACAGCTAGCAGGACCTCCCTCCTTGTGAACCAGCCATGAGCTGCTGTTGCTCATCTCTTCCCCAAATGTAAATCACAACAGCAGCAGAAAACCACCTGCTACCCTATTGCCAGCAAGGCTTCATTCACCATCTAAAACAAACCGTGAAGAGGTTCACAGATGGCTCTACAAGTGAAACAGTTGCCAGAGGGAAGGGGGTGCATCACACAGGCAGGACTAGACAAAAAAGGGAAGCAGGACCTTCCCCTTGCAGCAATAGTGATGCATACTGGCTCAGCTGATGATAAGCTTTGGCTGACACACGTTGAGGCACAATCACAGCATTAGCTGTCAGATATGAAGGCCTGGAACCAAGACACTCAGAGCAGCAAACGCCTGAGCCAGCAGAGCAGCAGCTGGAAGAGGACAGAGTCGGGACCTTGCTTCGGGTGTGGTGCAGCGGTGATGTAGCCAAACCACCCTCACAGCTTGGGCCTCTGAAATGGGAAATCCCACCCTCCTTAAATCCCCTGCTGCACACTCCTCCCTGCTGACAAAAGCACTTGTGGGACTTCTCAGAGGATCAGACTGGGAATTAGTCTCTTCAGGGTTTCACTCCTACAGACTCAGATGACTGCAGGAACATTGCTGCCAGCACACGGCAGAAAGGGATAGCCGTGAAGCACACTAACCTGCACTAAAATGCCCAGTGAACCTTTCTTTTACAAAATTTATCTTCTATAGATCTACTTCTTTCACCCAATAAACCATAAACCACATGAATGCTAGTATCCATGGCAAGAGAAAGAACAGGAATGTTTATGCCAGACCACAGCAAAAAAAAACTTGGAGCAGCTTAAACTGATGCCGGAACCACATCCTTACACTGCAAGAGACGAGCAGTGTCCACCAAACATTTAAAAAAAAAAAAAAGTTTTCACTAATTTGGCTGCACCAAGTCAAAGCACTGCAACTGTTTAAAAGTAGTATCTTTTCTAGCTTAAAATTATTGTCTCCAGAAAAAAAAGAATGCTCTTTCCTCTCAGGTTAAAAGTTGTTTTTACACTCTAAAAATACAGCACAAATACCCTGTTGTGAATAGAATGTGCTGATGATGCAAGTTTTAACACTTAATCCAGAAGTCCTGATCTGGAATAGCACTTCAGAACAGTTTCTTTTGTCTGCTGCTCCTCCAAACCTTTCATTTAACAGACAGATGGCCAAAACACCTGAGGGACTATGTTCCACCAGGGAGGTGCTTGAAAACTTGACTGGCAGATGCAGTACACAGTCCATGTTCTTTTAATTACAGCAGCAACATACATTAATAAGGCCCAAGTATGAAAAAAATCCTGGGTCCTCAGCATGCTAGAAGGAAGTGATGCATTTGTTAAAGCCACAGTAATGCCACAAACTGATTATAAGTTTAGTCTTGCCAGCACAACTAGGTATAACCTCATTTGAAAGGCATTATTTCTCAGAATCTCAAAAGTCTAGCATCTTGAAACTTTTCCCAAAACCCAACTATTTTATTATTTAGATGAATAATATACATAATAAGGAATATTGTAAGACTATTTGCAATGGAAAGGGATTTAATATGTAGCATAGACATGAGTAGAATGCTGTTGAAAGTGTTATTTTTAAACAAAAATGTTCCTGTCAGAGGAGGTAATTGTAGTGTTTTTCTGCTAAGTGTGTCAAGTAGCAAGGAGGAGTGTATTTTTGGTGTTGTAAATCCTTTAAAAGCTGGCAGATTGCCTGACCATAGTGCCTAAGCATGTATCACAAGGGAAGAGTGGTAGTCAGCTGACTTCAGGGTACAGAGAAAACCAAACTGAGGAAAAAACAAGGCAGAACTTTCAACAGAACTCTAATTCATCTGGTTTAAATAAAACAATTTGCCTACAAAGACTTAAAAGGTAATGCTGAATACTTAATGCTTTCTCTGCATAGTTTTCATCTTCAGTCTGTCGTTATTTTGTTTCTTAATGCATGCAAAAATGTGAACATTGTCTGATTTTTTAAACTTAAATATTCAGAAGTCAAAAAACAAGTATTTTATGGTAGTTCATGCAATTTAAAATTCTTTCTACTTCTTCATCAAACTTGTTGAAAGGCAAAGACCTTAAGGGTAGGGAGGGAAGCATGATAACGTAATTACAGTCTTATATAACTATCATATCATGGTAAAACTTTGCAATACAAATAACATTCTTTTAAACTTCACTTTCTGTGCTTAATCCAGTTCGTATGTTCAGTGCATTTAAAGTTACTGAATCACTGTGATTTACCACTTATGTGTGTAAGACTGTGTATCTAATTACATTATATCTTCTCATTCAAATAATCTTATTTCAATTTCCAATTATTAGTTTTAGATTATGCCTTTCTGTGCTGTATTTGCTACTTGACTTTTTTTTATCTTTTTCCAACCTTTTTACTGCTTTCATGTTTTCTCTAAATCCATTCAAGTGTGCTCATCTCTTAAGGATATTAGTCCAAAGGATAGTCTCCAGGTTCTTTTTCCAGGATCTCTTCTGTAGTCTCCAATTTTTAAAGTGCCAAATACAATAATTTACCATTCATATGCAAACAAAACTATCTATCTTCCCTCTTGACAGCTGACTTCAACAGTTGTTGTTTGGTTGGGTACTCTTCCAACCACACCATTGTACTAAGACAGAAACATGTGAAGATGTCTTTGCCTGGCATGAGCCAACAATGCTTCCAGAGACAGTTTCCATGATACAATAACTAAAGAATATATATTTAATTATTAATTTTTCTCTCCTATCAGAATGGAGTAACTAATAATTCTTTATTGTGAATCACTTACTCTGTCCCAGAAATTGTAATTTATTACCTGGATTTTTGCCATTTACAAATATTATCAGACAGGTTATACATTATTTATTTGCTAATCATTCACAAAACTACAGAGTATGTTATGGTAGTTCTGACTTGTACAGAATTTCCCAAGGAAGAATGTAGCCAGTAAAAACCTTGTTATTGAGCACTACTTTTGAGTTCTACTATTTCTTAATCTACTCAATAAATACTTTTGTGTTGCAGGGTATTAGTTTGAATTCTGAACATTATAGCATTTTACTGAAAATTTTACAAGCATCTTTTATGCAATAGCATATCCAGTTATGCAAATATGCAATGATTTGTGCAATTCTGATCAATGAAAGCAACAGCCAACCCTAAAGTAAAATCAAACTGTTAAATTGTTTTGCATAGCAATTGATTATCTAGCAGTAACAACTGTACTTCAAGACATAAAAAACTCCCCTTTTGGAAAGTACTTGCAAAAAAGATCCTTGAATATCCATCCTTCTTGGAAAGCTTGTACAAAGCTAGAAAAGTGCAGGTGGAACCTGGCACACCAGGGGAGAGAGGCTACAATGGAACATCAGGCTCTGGGGGAAAAAGCCCCTTGCATTCATCACACTTTCAGCAGCTACATCAGTTTTAAGCACCACAAGTGGGGGACGATGTACCCACTGCCTTGCCTTTTAACTCACAGGTTACATACTTGAAAAATAAAAATTAAAGCACTGAATTTTAAATCAGTTTTTCCCTTATTTTGTCTGAGTTTTCAATTTGATTTGCCAATGTATTTACTTGAGTATTTCTATTCCTTATATTTAGGCCAAGTAATATTTTTTCATCATCTGTTTAGAAATATCCAGTATTTTAACAGTTGTTAAGAAAGGGTATCAAAATACAAAAGGTTTCCCAAGGAAAATCTAGGAATTCCTGAACTTATTTCGGCCTGATTTAAAATATTTATTGCCAACAAGAAGAGTTGATGAATTATTTTTCATTCCTGAAGTAAAGTCCATAAGGAAAGCATTCATGGCCTTGTTGTAGGGGAGAGAAGGGAGCTGCATTGTCAGCAGTAGCCTGACAGTCTCCATTTAGCATCAAACCCTATTATTAGAACAATTTATTTCTACCATATTAAAAGGTATTATTCTGAACTCTAATAATTTCAGATACAAAGATATGAAGACAAAATGATCTTCTCATAATAATTTCAACTCCATTGCATGAAGTTACTTTGCTGCATTTCAGATCACTGTATACTGCTGGTATTGTTTGCATGATGACACTGATGTAAGTCCTGGAGAACGTTTACTCATTTAATTCTGACATGCTGACAACAGCAAATATCACTGAAGTGTGGCCATACACACCTCCAGCAAGTCTTAAGAATTTTTGAAGGAGAAGGATAAAAAACTTCTCTAACTTAAAAACCTTCTTTTTTACAGGTCTTTGAAATTCATTGTAATCCACAGAAAATGTCCTCCAACAGCAGCTGCACAAATGGATATGACAAAGGAAAGACAAGCAACTAAATATAAATAACTTCTCACGATTACTGAGCAAATTCATATGGGGGCAACAGTACAGATCTATTTTAAAAAAATTATCATTTATAAAAGCAGTAATTCTTCACTAGAGACTATTCATACCTTAAGAGCTCGGACAATGTAATTGGTTCTCTCACCCAGAGTAATGCCATGTAACAAAATGAAAGTGTCATTGGCATTGTCATCCTCAGTTTCTCCTTTTGATTCTTCATTAAATACAAGCTGCCATCAACTGATCCAGAGTACACAGAAGTGCTTTCTTGAGTTTTTGTTAAAAGAAAAGAAAAAAAGCAATTTATATGATAGACACATGAACCATGCATACAAAAAACAACATAAAGGAACATCCAAGACTTGTTCAGCAACTAGTAACATTTTGGAACTTTTTGGTTGTTTGTGTGCTTTTCTATGAAACAGTTTAACCCCAGTTTATTAATCTACCACAATATGAGAAGACAACCTTTTTCACAAAGTGCTATTCCACTTGACTAGGACATTAACTCCTACATAACATATAACTAATAGTACTTATGAGCTGGAAATACTGTTTTCCATTTGAGAGATAAAGGAACTGTGAGGAAACAAGGGAAAATTTGATGTACTTAAATCAATGCCTCTGAGTTTGGGATTAAAACATAGTTTTAAATTCAACATAGACAGGACTTTAATGAAAAAGTCATTTACATTGCAGCAATGTTACTGATGTTAAAAGTCTGCCCTGAATCCATCTGTCCTATAATCTCTAATTGTGGAAGCAAAGGTTTTTTTTTAAAAAAAGGTATATAAATTCAATGTCCAAGAAATAACTTTAGAACAAGAACGTAGGAAATGGTGAAGAGGGTGGGGAAAAAAACCCCAATTAAATTAACATCCAAACCTCTCTACTTCCTTACTCAGGTGAATCACTAAAAACTAAGAGAAACAGAGAAAACATAAAATTTTGTTTAGTAGAGTGATTTATGAGTTTGGAACCTTTCCAGCAGTGAAACCTGTGAGTTCAGGAGAAGAAGATTTAAAAAAAAAAANCCGCACGGCACAGGCTCTCAGAGCCGGCCCGAACGCCTGGTGCAGAGCACAGCATCCCAGCACGCACAGGTGCGGCAGGCAACCAAGGCAGGAACACGGGAACATCGCTTTAATCCCTGGAGTCAACTGCTTCACCTTTCACATGGATACTTGTGCTTAAAGGCAGCTTCGTGACTGAAGCTTCATTGTTAATTTCACATTCAACTCAATTTATTTAAAATAATCCTCATTATATTTGTGGCCTTAATGATGGCACACAATTTCCTTTTATTTCTTCCAGCTTATGCATGGCATGACAACACACAGTTACACACAGCTAATAATTTAAGAGTTTTATAGGCTTCTCCAGCAATATCTCAGTGCTATACTCAGTTGCTATTAACCCTACACGAAAATAACAAAAAAAAACCCAACAAAAAACCAAATGCTGTCTGGACAAGCCTCTTAGGGAAAGAAGGGTGTTGAGGTTTCTAGTCTGTAGCAATTACAGCTGAGCAGAAACGACCCCAAAGAAAATATTCATGAATCTTCACAAGAGTTTAGACTAGAATCTTCACAATAGACTAGAACATGCTTATGTTAAATTTCAATAGACAAAACTATTTCTATGTTTCTATGTTGGATCTCACTGAAATTTACTTTAAGTATCACTGAACTCAACTAATTTCAAGTGATTTTAGTGAAATAGATGACTACTGGAAGCTGAATTCAATCTCTGAAACAACTAACCAAGACCAATAAATTATGGCCTACTTAGGACTACCTTGCTGTTCTAAAACTTTAAGCTGCAGACCTATAAAAGGCACAAGTACTGAGGAAAAAAGGAGTTACTCTAGACATTAAAAAGGGGAAGAAAATTCAAGGGAATACTTTCACTAGAAATTCTTCACTCAATTCTTTCCTTTCTGTACTGTATCTGTGTAACACCCAAGATTCTATATGCACAAACATACAGTGACTCTTTACCTCAAAATGTTGCCATTCTAATATATAAGGATGAAAGGTTCTAGCATAATATTTTTAAAAATTTGCATCACCATTTTTATACCTTTTCCCCTCCCTCCCCAATTCTGTCTGGAATTTTNAAATGGTGAAGAGGGTGGGGAAAAAAACCCCAATTAAATTAACATCCAAACCTCTCTACTTCCTTACTCAGGTGAATCACTAAAAACTAAGAGAAACAGAGAAAACATAAAATTTTGTTTAGTAGAGTGATTTATGAGTTTGGAACCTTTCCAGCAGTGAAACCTGTGAGTTCAGGAGAAGAAGATTTAAAAAAAAAAATTAAAAAATCTGTAAGCCTCTCTTCCCTACATCATGACCCAGGCAGGATGAAGGAAAATGTATTTAAAGCACACCATCACAAAATGTCAGCATTGACTCTGCAGAGATTTTCCTCCCTTCACTTCCCCACAAACTGTTCACCCGTTCAGCCAGGAATGGCGAGAGCAGGATCCACAGCTCCCAGCTGGGAGCTGCCAGGGCAAAGAGCCCGCTGGAAACACCCCGGACCTTCCGAGAGCCTGGCAGCTCCGCGGGCGGGCGACAGCCACACCTGCGAGGCGCCAGGGTCAGCGGGGCAGGCCCAGAGCGCCCGCAGGCCGGGGACACCGCGCACAGCGCGCTCCAAGGCCGGGCTGCGGTGCCACCTACCGGCCCCGGAGCCGGCGCCGCGGGCACGGCACGGCCCGGCACGGCACGGCACGGCCCGGCACGGCACGGC